>PPHD01026171.1:0-11544 GCA_002909625.1 Bambusicola thoracicus
GAAATGGACCCTCTCCTGCCAGAGGCACTGCTCCCTCCAGAGCTCAGCCCTCCGCCGTGAGGACTGCAGCGGCCACTGCCAGAGCTGGAACCAAAGCCGCCAGAGCTGGAACCAAAGCCTCCAGAGCTGTGGCCACCTCCAGATGTCGAACCACCACTGTGTGTAACAACACCTGCAAGAAATATAGATTATTCAACCTTACTCTTCGGGCAGTAATTTCTATAGGCTTCTGGATATATATTTGCTTTTGTTTGGCCATGTCTAGCTGTTCTGAAATGAGCATGTGTGAGTCCTGGTCTGTCTCTCCTTTGGGTGACTTTCTATTACAGATATCGTAGGACTATTTCATTTACTTTTCTTTTTACATTCACCACACAGACATAGTGATCTATCCCCCACTTCCTATGCATTTGGCTGAATTTGGTGGAATTTAACCAATAAATTAAAGGTCAATATTGACATATATTGGCATGCAAATGCACATATACATGCATATTCCCATTCTTGAGGGAGTGCCACTTGCTTCTTTTTCCTGGGACATTGATCTAGAAGCCCATGGCATTGTTCTTGTGGTAGGTGTTAAGCATACTGCAAGCAAAATGTTAACAGTGCCCTCAAGAACTCCGCAACCTGAAGATACTTACGGACAGTGGCTGGCACACCTTCCTGTATCCTGTGAACAAAAAGTGACATTAAGAAAACAGAACCACCAAACATGAATATAATCTTCGGTGCTATCAATAGGCAAACAAATATCTCAACTCTTCCACAGAGGATCTTGTCTAAGATCGAAGTGATGAATCATAGGATGGGATAGGTTGCTGCTGCTTATGATGAACACTTTGTGCCTACCTGGTCTCCTCCTCCTCAAGCAGTGACCTGTACATTGCAATTTCAACATCCAGGGACAATTTGGCATTCAGAAGCTCCTGATAATCATGCAGAATTCGAGCAAGGTCTTCCCTGGCCTGCTGCAATGCGTTCTCCAGCTCCTGCAGCTTTTTCTGTCCGTCTTTGACTGCGGAGCTCCCACGCTGCTCGGCATCTCTGATGGCCTCTTGACGGTTGTCATTCTGCAGAGAGCATAAATAGAATTTGTCCCTTTCCTTCCAGTGGGACTGTGATTTTCAAGCCCTCCTGGTTGTGCATGGAAATTAAAAGACCTCAATGACAAAGCTCAGGAGATACAACATTAGACTGGGTTAATCAACTGAAATTAAATCCCGGTAGGCACTCAAAATTCAAATTTTCTTCATTTTGAAGAGAAAATATCATTTTTAGCTTTGCCTCCAAAGGGCAGGCTACATTATTCTCCACTTTGTCCCCATGTAAGAGTGGCCAGAATAGTTTAGTCTTGTTGGGATGTATCAGCTTTACCTCTCTCCTGACTATTTCAATTTCTGGCTGCAGTCTTTGGATCTGCCTGGTAAGTTCTTGGATTTCCTGATAAGTGTTCCTCAGTTGCTCTTGTTGATTTACCCGCACGTTCTGAAGGTCCTGGTACTGATGGGTGGAGAGAAGAGAATCGGCATGTTGGTTTCTGGGTCAGTTAACCCTAAGCAAGGAAGACACATTGACATGTCTACTCACCCTGCCTTGGTACATGGCATTGACTTCATCTTTGCCTTTCTGAGCAATCCTCTCATACTCCTGCCTGACTTCTTCAATGATGCCGTCCATGTTGACTTCTCTGCCATTGTCCATGGACAGAATGACATTGGTGTTGTCAACTACTGTTTGCAGCTGGGACAGCTCCTGCGAGGAAAACAAGATTTTTGGATTTTTACAGTCCAGGCAAGCTGTTTGGCTCCTGTTATGAGGACTGAAATTGAACCTTCTGGACAGTTACCCAATGGAATATCCCAGACTCCCTCAAGTCCTGCTCCATCCCCAGTTTCAATTTTCCGGTGTCTCTTCCAGACCCTTTTTTCACTCACAGATTGAAAAACCCACAACATTATTAAATCAGGGATGATCCCATCTACAGCACACTCTCCACACCAAGTCCTGCTCAGGGGAATCCTCCTGCAGCCTCCAAAAGGTGCGTGTGCTCCTGACCCAAGAAGTGTACTCACCGCCTCGTATAAGCATCTGAGGAACTCAAGCTCCTGCTTCAATATTTCCACCCGAACTTCAAACTCCATTTTTCTCATGTAGGCACTGTCCAGTTCCTATGAAGGAAACCAACACTTATTTATGTTCCTTTGATGGCCAACTCCTTTCTGAATTGCAGTTCATACAAAGCTTGATTTCAGTCTTTCATTCTCGGAGCACACAGATCTTTGGGCTAGATTTATCTTCCCCAACTTCTGACCCTAACAACAATCTCTCCTCTAGGCTTGAGTGAATGGAGAGAGACAGTGACATTTAGATACACATCTTACACAGAACAAAGACGTTCTCTGGAAGAAGTGATTTCTCTCCAACCTGTTAGCAAACAGCTCAGGTTTTAGATGGCTCCAGACAAAGGAAATGGGGTTAATCCCTATTTCTGAAAACCTCAACAACCAACCAGTCACTGCTTTATTTCCAAGGCTTTGGTTTAGCCCAGTGGCTTGTGTTACTTCACCTTTTTAAGCTCCACATATTCCTCTTCTTTAGATGCACGCTTGTTGATTTCGTCCTCAAATCTGTAGCAGAAAGAAGAAACAGGTAGCTCATTGCCTATCTGACTTCTTCAGCCAAATGGATCAGAAACCAAAGGGAATCATCCAAACAGTGGACATGTCAAGCTTTCTTTTAACTTCAGTTCCAAAAGCCCCAAATAAGCCTGTCACAGAGCAGTGCTGTCAAGTCTACAGCGTGAGTGAATACCAGAAAGCCATGCCATCCGAAAGCATGATACCACTGCCTTGGAAAAGTCCAGCTCTGCAATATGCCTTGTCCTGGTTTAGTGACTATTCACCTCTTTTTGTAATCTTCAACAAGCTGAAGCATTTCATAGGCTTCTGGATCCAGCTGCTCCTTCTGGCTCTGGAGCGTGTCCAGCTGCCTCTGTAGGTTATTGATGTAGGACTGGAAGAAGGAGGTGATGCTTCTGCTCTCCTCCGGCCTGGAGCTTTGCTTCTGCAGCAGTTCCCATTTGGTCATCAGAGCCTGGTTCTGCCTCTCCAGGCATTGAACCTGGAAGGCAAAGCAGAGGAGCACCTCAGGCACTCGGAAGCACTGACAGCAGCATGCCATGCTGCTAGGTGTGCTATAACCCTCCTCAGCAGATCGCATGGGACCATGCTCTTTATAAACATATCTTCCCTTAGAGAAGGCAGCCAGAAAGACCTTTTGGAAAGCTAGAGGAATAGCATCTCTCTAGTAGGGACGACAAACAAGGCTCTCATGCAAAAGGTTTAAAATAAAGAACAAAGAGTCAAAGTGACCCCATTTTTCAGGATTAAGCATGGTTAAAACAGCTGGGTGTAACTGACATCTTTTCTGTATGGTAATACAAGAGGCTCTTATGCCTTCATGTGTAACAAGTGACACCAGCTTCCACCCCATGCAGACACACGTGAACACCCAAACAAAGGCACACGCCAAGTATGAGTGGGTGGAAGTGTTTTTCAGGCTGTTTTTCTCCCATGCATGTGTGTAGGGATGACTGAGAAGGTAAAATCACACACAGAGTTGGAAGTACTGAATATAGACCAAAGAAAGAGGTAAAGAACGATGTGGGGGACATCTGGAAGATCTTCAAGCAGATAAGTCCATATTTTATGGTTGGGAGAAACACAACATTTTGTTTGGCTTGAGAAAAAGAAACAGAACACCTCAAGGATGTCCAAATCCTCCACCTGTTTCTCTTGCTAGCACAAACAATTCTCAGGCCCTGGAGTATCACTAACCATGCACAAACCCATCTCCTCAAAAGCCAAATGAGTTGATATGTCAGCAACAATGCAGTAGTTTGTTACTGTCCTGCCACAAGACATGACACAGAGATTCCTATCCCATGGCTAAATGTGATTCACATAGCGGCTTTTATAGCAAGCCATTAAGGCAGAAGGGAATCCAGCCAGCACTGTGATTTTGGGGCAGAAGATGAGATGTAGGGAAGGATCACATGCATTGGCTGAACCTCTAAGAAGTACCCCTGGCATTTCCCACTCCATGATAAGTGAAGAAAGAACAGGGACTCACCTTATCGATGAACGACGCGAATTTGTTGTTGAGTGTCTTAATCTGCTCTTTCTCATCTGACCGCATTCTCTGGAACTCGGGGTCAACTTGCACTTGTATGGGCCTCAGCAAGTTGGTGTTCACATGGACCTCCTCGATGCCTCCACCAGCAGCAGCGTGCCCCGAGCCCTGCCCAGCCCCTTGCTCACGAAGGCCTTCACTGAGTTTTCCCCTGCTTGAGCCTCCTCTGTACATCCTACCTTCCCCACCTTGAAAATCCCCCACAAAATACCCCCTCCCTAAGTCCCTGTCCAGGTATCTCCCACCATAATACCCCCAGTGCCTTCCATACCCTCCTCCATCTCCTCCGTAGATTCCACCAGTAGAAAAGTTCCTAAACCCACTGAGGTTGTGGAGGCTCCTGCTGCCGTACCCATACCCATAGCCATAACCACCGAATCTTTGTCCTCTATCATCTTCCCAATGGCTCATGGCAGAGGAGCCTCTCCCACTCCCCAGTGTGCCACAGTGAGCAGAAGAAGAACTGAAATTCCCATCTCCAAATCTGAAGAAATGGTGGCTCATAGTGACGCTTCAGAGAGTTGAGAGCAGATGGGGAAGGCTGTAAAACAGGAGGAGAAATGAGAGTACAGAATCCTCAGCTCCTCTGCTGGGGGTGACAGAAGTTCTCCTTTATACGTTTGGAGAAGTTCGTCTCCATTCCGTGGTAATTATCAGGTGTATTAGTGTTATTATTGGTTTGTATCATCAGGCAACAATTATTGGGCACTTGAGCGGGCGATAGGGTAAACACCACACACCAATGGAGAAGTTGTGAAACTAACAAATCCTGCTTGACTCATCAGCTTTGCTCGGATGAGATTTCCTTATCTCATTAGCTTGCCCCTCCATCATTAATTACAGTTTCCACAGTTATCCATGCACCTCACCATGGTTTGATCTCTCTTGAATTTCCCCACCTCCTTTGGCATCTCATTTTATGAGACACGAGGTCTTGATATTGTCCTCCTGTTGACTTGGTCTGGGGGTGGCTCACCTTGCTTCACACATACCAAGAATGCACCACACAGAGCAAAGACTTTTCTGCCTTAGTTTCCTTTTCTCCCTTTTTTCTTGTTCCTGTCTATAAGCATTGCTTCCAAAGGGCTGCATGGACAGGGAGGGTGGTGAGGTTGTGTCTTCTTGCTAACAGCCTTTGGTTCACAAAGCTGAGGCTGTGTCTTGAAAACAGAAATAGGAATAAAAAATTGTCTGCATTGATCTTAGCTTTAATGAACGCAGAGTTGTAAATGGAAAAGAGGAAGTCCTGAGAGATGTGTAAACACCCATCAATTAAACCGAGATGTTCTGCTTAGATTCTCTCACCGAGCATTGCTCTGATCCCCCCCTCCATCCTCTCCCCATCTCTGTGCAGGCTTCCACCTTTCCAGCCCCAGCACGTACTGTTGCAGATGTAATGGCCATGGACGTGTCAAAAAGCATTTGGCAGCCAAGTCCTGCAGCTAAGAGCATCTATGAGACTTCAGCTTCGGCCTGTGTCTCCAGAATGATGCTCTTCCTTTCAAAAGTGCTGGAGGAAGCCACATTGGGTATCCTTCAGTTGCACAGTGGTTGTGTGGTCAGGGCTTTGTGATCTTCCCCTGGGAAGATCCCCTAAATGAAGGGTTTGTAGGGAGAGCTAAGAGCTGCCATTAGACCAGTTAGTGTAAATAGAAGTGAACAAGTTTTTGGGTGCTCAGTGACCAGATGAAGGCCTCTTCCCAGAAGTAGACACAACATTCTCCAGACAGTCACAGAATCATAGAACCGTGGAATGGTTGGGCTGGAAGGGTCCTTAAAGATCACATAACCATGGGATGGTTGGGTTGGAAGGGTCCTTCGAGATCACAGAATGACAGAATGGTTGGGTTGAAGGGGTCCTCAAAGATCATCTAGTTCCAACACTGAAAACAACAATTCTAAATGAGAAGCACTGTTTCTTTTCGTATAAAACTTGGTCTCTTAAAGCCTTACCCCAGGAGTGGCCAATAGCAGCCCAGACAATCTATTTGTGCTACATTTTTGTAGTTAAACTTCAACAGTTACTTACAGTTACAGTTACTTACAATTGCTGAGAATTTTAACAAAGTTTCTGGCTGAATTTACCCTCTTTTAATACACCTAAATGAAAACATGACTTGGGTTGAGAACTGTGTGTCCTGTTGGGAAGAATAACTACAGCAAACAGACAACAGCAGAAAGGTAGAAAAGATCATAATCTAAAATGGAGAGGGAGGAAACAGATCCATTGCAATGCATCTGCCAAACAGCACTTTGTATTTTACAATATCCTTCCTCCTCTGCTTTGGCTCAGTTCAATAGTTCCTAGATGCTGTTGCATCTCAAGAGAGTGCAACGTAAGTGCTCCTCTTCACTCCTATATTGGCAAGTCCTGAGCTGTGTCTGCTCCCTGCATAATTTTGTTAAAGGAGATACCGTGCAGAGCCTGATGATCCCATGTGACCTCGGAGCCGTTATTAGGCTCAGGTGAAGATTAAGACAATATCAGATTTCCCGTCAGGAGGATCTGAGACTCAGTGGCCATGACTCATCGTTTTCCTTACCGGTTTTGAGCTAAAATACCTGTTTTCCTCACCTTAATTAATGATTTCTTGGTGACATGTGCAGCTGCTAGAGATGGGCTGCCCCTCCACCTATCTGCTGAGATTTGGGTGCTGCTCATCCTCATCCTTGCTCTTTTCCTGATGGGAATGGCTCATCCCCACACACCACGAACCAAGAGCGAATGGATCACCCACGTGGGTTGGGAAGGAAGTGCCACGAGCCAGGGGAGGAAACACCCATGGGCCAAACAAGCCATCTCCATGTAGAACAAAGGCTGCAGGTGCCTGTGTACAAACCACTGTCCTAAATACATCAGTTCACTGCTTGAAGCAAACCAGGTGCCCATTCAGATATAGCGAATCGCTGCATCAACTCCCAGAGCAGCTCTGTCCTGCTTCCTGTAACCCCGGTGTGATGGAGCAGCCACCCTGCCCCACGTGCCATGTAACCAGAGCACAGCATGTAGGCTGCTGTTGTGACCATCCTTGGCACAGCTCAGCCCTGGCACAGCAAACCTGGCCACACCTGGACCTGTTGGGCTGGATCTCGGCGACACATCCTGGTCGCGCATCCTGCGGATGGAGGGGGAGATGCCACGAGTTCCTCTCCCCTGCAAGGACCTGGCACTGCTCTCAGATGTGTCCAAGTGCCTTCAGATCCTTCATGTGGAAGAGAGTTCCCAATATACGTAGACAACAAGACCCCCAGTTCAACATCTCCTTACCATGGACCAGTTCAGAATCAACTGGAGAGCAGAGTGTTTCAGAGGCTTCACATGGTCACGAGGGTCTGGGTCTTTGCTGGTAGTATTTTTAATAAGCAAATTGAAATAGTGTCCAAGAAGTCATTGAGGCAGTTTACTGCCTGGGCTTCTACAGACAGCGCAGAACCTCCATGTGTGGTTCCTCCCACTCAGAGAAATTTCCTACACAGGTGACGTGAGTTTGCCTTTCTCATTTTCCCCCATGGACTGGAATGGGACCTAGAGAACTCACCAGCTCCTGAGTTCGGGTGGTGAAAGTGGTGCAAACTGAGCCCTCCTCCGGCAGATCCACGTTACTAAGGGACTACACCAAATATTAGCATTTTCAAACCATTGCTACAATTCACCAACAGAGCCACATGATGGTTTTCTTGGGAACGACTGGCGGAGAAACCCACCAGCTCCCTCCCTCATTCCACCTCCAGTCAACCAAGTAACAAATGGGAAATATCTCTCATTCCACCATCAATCAGCCTAAGTAAATGTCATGGTTTTGTATTTTTGCTATTGGGAAAAATCAGTACTGGTACTCTCAAGATCATCTCAAGGAAATGTCTCCACATTTTGGAAGGACTGTCTTAAGCCATTCATAATAGAAAGCCGAAACATTACTAAAATAGGGCAGATTTGAGAAAAGGTCTACTTTTATTCAACTTGGGACAGATGGTTTTTACAAGTCAGATGAGCAGAGAATAAGGAAATAGCGCAGTGGGCATCCAGCAGTGTGGTACAGTAGGGCACAAACGCAGTAGAACATAAATACAGTACTTAAGAGCTGCCCAGATGGAAGAGATAGGCATGCACATGGAGAACTGAAATAGTAGATCTTGATCAGCAGTTGCCCAAATACCTACGTAAGTAGGGCTTCAGTCACCTAGGAAATGGGACTGAGGTCATGCAGACACCCACAGATAAATGCCTTCACCCCACAGACTTTCATTTTCCCCCATCGTCTTGTAGGGAGAACCTACAGCCTGGGGTTGTCTCCCTAAGACAGGAGGGAAGGGATAATACACATTGGTATTGAGTGCTGGTTAGGAATGGTTTGAGGGGCAAATGTCCCTTTGTCTTCAGTAATGAGAAGCGTTCTGTGGGAAAGCATTGGTGGCATTGTACAGAAGCACGGTGCAGACTGGGCTCAGTGCTGTTCAGGTGGGTGTGTGAGCGTGTGCCATCAGCCCCTCCATTGGGAGTTGCCCCATAATGTGCATGTATGGAGGCCGATCGCAGTATTTTGGATGGTAAGAAGCATCTCTGCTGGCATGTGAGTGGCTGCTTTTTGAATGGAAGGAAAAATAAAGTGGAGGTCAAAACATGAGGGGCAGAGCAGAACAGCCCATATGTGGTTGGAACCAAGAGCTCAGATACAGCATCAAGGGAGTGGAAGATCAACAGGAATCATAGAATCATTAAGGTTGGAAAACACAGCTAAGCTCACCCAGTCCAGCCCCAGCCCATCCCTCCATGCCCACTGACCATGTCCCCAAGTGCCACATCTGCACAGTTCTGAGCACTCCAGGGACAGTGACTCCCTCACTTCCCTGGGCAGTCAGTGCCAACATATCACCACTCTTCTAGAGGTGCAATTTCTCCAAATATCCAACCAGGAGAGCTGATGGGGAGTGACCCAACTCCCCTTGGCCAGCCTTCAGTTGAGCATTCACCTCGGAGAATGCCGAAGCTTTGCAGGATAAGTTCTCCCTGGTGTGACTTCGGGAAGGTCCATCCCCATCCTTTCTCACTCATTTGAGATGCTTTGGGTGGGGGTTAGGGCTCAATTTTAGCCTCAGGTCCCAACCAGAAGAGATTCTTCTGATAGAAAATACAGCATTGCTTTGCCTTGCAATCCCGTTAACAAATGACTAATGGCTAATTATTCTAGGTTAGCAGGAAGGTAAACAAGTCTATAACTTGCTTTTAACCACCTATAATATTAATTAAGTGATCTGCTCAGAAAATACTAATCATAGTTACACTATCTGTTAATCCCTTATTTCCCCTACAAGAATGTGAAAGTACCAATTCAAAATAATGTGTGAAAATGGTGAAGTAATTCTTCTATCGCTGTTATTAATCACTGCTGTGAGTGGCTGAAGCAGAGCTTTGCTGTGTTCTTTTGCTTCACTTCATGCAGCTGCATTATGAGGACGACTGATGCCCCGGAGCTGGGGTGTGCAGTGCTGGAGCAATGAGGAGATGGAATCTCCAAAGGGTTTCAGGAGAAGCAGAGATCCAACACAGAGAAAAAAAAAAAGAAAAGAAAAATGAGCAGAGGGAGGAAACTGGGTTGAACTCCAGCTTAAATATGCCAGGCGTCATGAGAAATCACGACTTCTTCCTATGCACAGCTGCTCCCCCAGAGCAAAAATAGTTGATGCTAAAGGCATCTGCAATACAAACAAAGGGGAAAGGTTGGGGCCGTTCCTGATCCAAATCTTCAGTGTGAATAAGGAAAGGAGAGGAGGAAGAGGGTGACATCCCCTGAGAGGGACTCAACCCCTCCAACTGAGCCATGGCCCCATTCACGAGGTCTCTTTTAGAAGGCAAAGTCACCAAACATCCCTGTAAGTTCTTACCACTTCTATAAAAACCAAGGAAACCTAAGAAATGCCTTTCATATACAGCGCATCTGCCCTTCCTTACTGGATAGGGATTAAGATGTGCGAAGAGGGCTAAGGCAGCACCCACAGAGTCTGTTCATGACAGAGAACAACATTAATAACATCCTTCCTACCCCAATAGGAAGCTGAAGCAGCTGAGGATAATTCTGGCAGATATTCAGAATCCAGTAAACAATGTGATTAGTAGCCTATGAAAGAAGTGGGTCCCAGTGCTGCCTCCATCGAGCAGAGTGTCATCACAGATGGGAAGATCGCCGCGCCCTCACAATCATGCCTACGTATCACCTGGGTTGGCCTTCCAATTGGCATAGAGCTGATAATTAGTCCAATCAAGGTCAGCACTTGATCAATTGAGTAAATCGCTCTTTTGAGTTATTGGAAGCTCAATTGCGGTCATTAGCTCCACCAGAGCAATAACAGCATCGACAGGACAGCAAAACGGATGGAGAAAAGGTAAAGCAGCAGAAAAAGCCATGGAATTTGGGGAGTTCTCTGCCAATCCTAGTGTTGTCCTAGTGGTGACAGCTGTGGCAACAACCAGCCCAGAGTTTCCCACAGCATCTCTGTGCATTCATCCTCTCCACAGAGAGGTTCCAAGACAACCTCTGCCTCCAGAATCAAAAAAAGCACTGTGCCTCGGAGATCCATCCCATCATACCCAGAGGCCAGGCTGCACGGCGGCAGTGCATGTCACAACGGTGCATGGCATGGAGCTTGCTCTCTCTTGCACCGTGGGACATGGGGTAACTCTTGGCTGTGGTTTGCTTTAGGTGGATCAGTGCCATAAGGCCATGAATTCATCAGCAGTAAGTTCCCTCCTGCTGCACCTTGCAAGGAGATGGAGGTGCTCAGGGAACATGTAGATGTTGCACTGAGGGACATGATTTAGTGGTATGGTGGTGATGGGTTGGCAGCTGGACTAAGTGATCTCAGAGATCTTTTCCATTATTGGTGATTCTACGGTTCTATGGACAGGGGATGTTGTGCAACAAGGAGTCATTGAGATGTGGGTGTGTAACTACATACGTTTCAAACACACGTAAAGTCTTCTCTGAGCCCTCTAGTGGTTCTAGGCTTTAAAATCCACCAAGAGGAGCGCAGCACAGTGCAAACTATAGAGTCCTCAGTGTGGCCAAAGGGGGTCCAGAGCCCAGGTTATCCCACTGCATTCATTACCCATGTCCTGGCACACTTCTATGTCCCCAGCCCTCAGATCCAACCACCAAACTCCCCCTGTGCTGACCTACCAACCCTGGGTGCTCTGAGTCCTTACAAATGCAATGGGGGGGAAAAGTTACACCTCCGCCACAACTCCTGCATTGTCAATGAAGCAGGCAGTGCTTTTGCTGAGGATGTTGGTTTGCTCCTTCTCCAGAGTCTGCACATCTTGAACCCAACAACCTTGGGGTGCTGGGAGGTGTG
>PPHD01026174.1:0-11543 GCA_002909625.1 Bambusicola thoracicus
AAATTGCAATTAAAAGCAAAGCAAAGTGCTGCCTCCTTCAAATATTTCAATTACTCATTTGCCATGATGTTGATGCCAGTTGTTTCTTGGTTTCCTATTGCCCCACTACCATTCACTAGACAAGGAAGAACCCATATCTGTGCATATTACATTCCGTACTTGAAGAAGCAGAAGATACTCTGTCTGATTACTGAAACAAATGAAGGACTTCTACTCAAACAAAATGGACTTGGGAAAATGGAAAGCAGGAGAGAGAATTTTTTTCATGATGTGGGGAGTATATTTCAAGGATGTGGGTTGTATGCCCTTTGTCTTCCCACTTTGTTTTCGCAACTACCAAATTTAAGTGAATGAATTGATGGTTTTTATAAAGACTTCTAGTCCAAGTTAGGCTATGTCTGCAATGACACTGTATATACTAATGCATCTTATAAAAAAACAAGCAGCCCTAAATTCCCAGAAGTTTTTACCACCCATAGATTTAGAGGATTTGTCAAGTCCACCTTAGAGCCTGTCTTCTTTAATTGCTCAAAACTGACTGCTAAAGTCTCAGTGCAATTATGGCTGGAAATAAACTGTATTACACAGCGATTTCAGTTCATGATCGGTAGCCATGGTAACATCAAGCAATAAGGCTTAAAAAAAGAAATGGCCTTAACGGGCAAAAATGTGTATCTTAAATACAAGCAAGTGGAGTATTGAGGAGGTTTTGTTTATTCAGAATGAAAAATTATTTTTTTCTGCCCCAGTCAATTTTTAGGTTCTATTTCAAGGCTATTAACTTCTTCATTTGCCTCACTAGAGCCTAACACATACATTCTTTATTTTCAGTTGCATGCTCATTAAAGGCTTCATATTGAGCTGTCTATTGTTTGAAGCACTCATATATTGTGATCCATATTCCTATGTGGCCAGTGATATCAATAACAATCCCTGTCGTGTGAGCTTTTGCTTTTAGCCTATGATATGTTATTAACATGTTTACTTTGGCAATCAGTGCAAGTTTCATCTCAGTCACACAAAAGTGGGAAAATCCACTGAAAGAAAATGTGATTTTGGTAGCATGGTCAGTATTTTTGAAATCCAATCCCAAGCTCCCAAGCATCAGTCTTGTTGCCCGTAATTGTTTTGAAGTGTGGGGTTAGTTCCTAAAATCCTTTCATAACTTTCACAGCACTGCTTTTATTAATTTGAATTGGTACTGCATTTTTGCTCTGTGATCAGCATTGGGAGTATAAGGAAAGCAAATGGGCAAACAGCAGATTTTTGGAGAACTGCATAAATTATCCATAAACAAGTAAGTCTAGCTGTTGAATCTGTTGGTTTCTGTAGCAAGAGACAGATGTTCTTAACTTTCATAGATTATCATTATCCAGAAGCCTAAATATTTGATTTTTTTTCCCACTATCCAAAAACCATTTCCAGTGCTACAGTAGAGAATTATACTGGGCTGACATGATTTGGCCTGAAGAAATCCAAGTCTGCTGCTATCTCCAGGTTATTTTTCCAAATTTTTAAAACATTTCATTTTCTACCAGATTTTTTTTCAGGGAATGAATTAAACTGTCCATAAAACTGTTACCACATGATCGCCTGGGTTCGTTTTTCCTCCCTTCACAAAGATGGGTCCTGTTAAATAAATTTGTTCCTTTCTGGAGAACAAGAGCACAAACATTATTAACTTTTCCAAGAAGCTAACTTCCTTCATTTCTTCAAGGATCTTATGATAAAGTGTGTCAGACTCAGGTGAGTCGAGAACATCTAGCTTACCTCATTATCTCTTTAATTAGTTCTTTCCATATTCTAGACAGAGACCTTGCCCCTTGGTGTTGTTCATGTCTGTGTTAGCTCACAGTTAACATTTTCAGTGAAGGCAGGCTCAGAAATGCATAAAACATCTTCGTCTTCTTTTTGTTAGTCACTTTTCTTTCCATTAGCTAGCAGAAAAGTATGGACTTTGGTCTTTCTTTTGCTTTTAATATGCTGGTTGAAGCTACTGAGGATTTCCTGTCATTACTGAAGTTTCCTCACAACCACATTACGTTTATGCTTTGTCCTAATGTTGCTCCTACTTGCTCAGGTTGTCTTTTTATATCTATCCTTAGTGGTTTGATCTACTTTCCACATTATTCTTTCTTGGAGTTGGTGTTAATGAAGAGTTCGCAATTTAACTAACCTGATCTCTTAACATTTTTTAATCTTTCTGCACTGGGACAGTTTGTTCTTGTGCCATTACTGGGGTTGTGTTGAAGAACAGCCAGATCTCTTTAATTTTGAAGATCCATTGACATTTCTGGAAATGCAATACAGACTCAAAGTTGAACAGTATACTTTTCATTAGAGTTTGTTTCCTGCATAAAATTGCAACGCAGCCTTGATAAAAGGATCAATCTGCACATTTCCAGCGCAAGCAAAACAAATAATCTCCAATTAAGTGTCCCCACAAGCATCTTCCAATAACATTGCTACCTGAAGAGGCTGCAGTACACTTTCACCCATGAAGCTGTACTCTCATTGGAAGGGTCTCTAAATGAAGAAATCAATGTCCTCCCAGGAAAATGAAGAACATTAAATATTATGGACTGGTTCTTTTTCAAAGATAGTCTGAAACTTTGAAAGTTTGTCCAGATTTCACTTTTCCTAATCTTGGATCATTGGTTGTATTGTTTGGTACTGTTATGTTTTGTTTTTTCAAATTTAATTTACCTAATAATAATCAATGATCAATGTATTAATAATTTTCTGCATAGGTATATGTCAGTTTCTTTACAATTTGACTTTACCTCTTTATTGTAAATACTACACTATTAGAAGACAGTGGCTCTTGTGCTGGTCATTAAAATCGTGTCACACCAGAAACACAGTCTTAATTATATTTCTTTTGTTATTTGTAGTTACAAAAACTATGTCAGAGAATAGACTTTAATTAAACATCTTTGCCTTCCTATCTGATTTTGAATACTCAGTGCCTTAAGTTATCTCTTTACATTTTCCCATGTCCAGGTCCTTCAACAGCACTAATTAAAAGATGATACTACAGCAAAAAGATTTCGGTTTCAGTCTCAAAACTAATCAATAACTATCAGTCCAGATGATTTATAATTCCTTTTACTCTAGAACATGGTCATTTATACACATTTAATGATTTATTTTTACAACACATTTCTAAATTACTATTGTGCCTGTAGGAACATCAAGGAATGAGTTGTCCGCTGAATGGGGCATGGCAGTCACAAGCAAAACTGGAGTCTCCTCTGCATTCTAACTCAGACACCAAGACTTTCCCTACACACAGCAAATGTTCTCTCATGTGGAAGTGCATAGAAGCTATAGGGGACCAATCAAATGTAACTGTAAGGCTTCAAACTCAAGACAATTCCCCAGAATGCTGAGGTCTCAGAAGCATCCCTGAAAGTTTCATTTGCTGTACAGAGGAGTGAAGATCTCAGTTCCACCATCCAGCTTAGATACTTGAAGTTGAATGGTCTGAATTCTCTGCAGTCTTGTTTCAGAGGCTAGTTTACAACCTACAAACCTTTCTTCATTAGGAATGCTTTTTTCAGGATGCTGAATGTTGAGGATACTTTGAGGAAAAGCATTTAAGCATTTTCAAAAGCAGTCTGCCCTATCCAGTAACTAATTTCTATCATGCTATTTCCATTATGCTAAAAAGCATTACAAGAAATATCACAATAGGAAAACAATGAGAATACTACAAACAAGTCACTTAGCGAGCAGGCTCGAGTAGCAAAGCACAAGTAAGAGCTGTGAACACAGCAGTCCTCTGCAGGAAAGGGGAAGAAACTGGAACCTGATTCAGGAATTGAGAGAAACTGGGAGATAATGAAACCTAAGAAGAATTTTTAATTATCATTGTACTATGGTTGTGCTGATAGATAAAAGAAGGAACTGGACTGAACTTAGAAACTGTAGAAATTAGAGATGATATACTATTAAAATGTACTGGCAAGATATTAAGTCCTTATTTAGTAACACTGGGCTTAGGAAACCTCTAACTTTTCAGCTTGTAAGCAGACACCAAACCCCTGCCTCATTTGTGTTTTTGACTTGCTTACACATTGATTGTGTCTGCACTCTAAAACTTGGCTAAATGTTTTAGAGAAGGTCTGCAATCTGTTTACAAGTGACATTGATACCTGCTTCACAAGACTGTCTGGAAGCAGAGCTTCTTCACATGTAATTGTACTATTTAATTCTGCAGAGTATTCCAGGGTATCTTTTGTGAAAGATGTTCTATGCTAATAATTACAAAATGCAACTGGCTTAGCAGAGTCACTCCAGGAGCAGAGCGGGTCATTTTTTAGTAACAGCATCTCTCTCAAGTCTAACTGTATTTGTATTTCGAGGGAAAGTTTCAGTGATCTTAGGGGATTTTTATCTGTCAAGTAGGCCATAAATGCTGCTGCAGTTCAGCTGTGCTAAAGAAACTGGATGTCACCTAGCCTAGAAATAAAGGCTTAGTACCTGGTGTAATCAGTAGCAGAAATTAAACTACCCAATGCAAATCTATTAGCAAACCAAGATAAAAACTCATTATCCCCTTCATTCCAAAGCAGTCTGTTAGCAACATAAACCAAACCACAAATTCTAGAAATATAATCCTAAAGTCTAAGGGGTATATTTGAGAGGCAGCTGTGATTTTTCCGGTTGTTTGTAATAGGATTTACCTTCCTTGAAGTCATTGTTGACTATCAATACTTCCAAACTCGTCTTCAGATTCTGATGTTTTTTTACCTCATGCTTCACCCTCGATTTAAAATACTTTGATTGGATAAAACCTAACAGAAAGTCAGACTTCGACTGTAACAGCTGAGGGCAATGGGACCCCAAAAGGAAGAAAGAAGATAGGTTACAGCAAGCTTAGAAAGTCTGGATGCTACTTCTCTGAATTGTTGCAATGCTGCAACTAGCAATGAGCTGTCTCCCAGGCATACCATAGAGGTTAACTAAATGCTTTTTTAATGATACTTTAGGGTACATCTTCATACACACAGCAACAGTACAATACTGGCCATGAGCCCAGTAACCCCAAACCAAAAGAAGCTTCACTCTTCAAGCAGCCTCCCCCTTCATCGTGGGTTGCAGTGTGCATCACAAGTACATAGTCTAGAAGAACAGCATTGTAGACATCATGACAGGATGGTTCATACCCCTTTCCCAAAAAGCTACCTCACACCATCTCTGGAGAAGCAGGCTCAGGTCAGGGCACAGACAAAGATATTCAGTAGAGGTGGCTGATCTCCCTCTTGCTCTCTGCTACCTCAGGGCTCCATCTCAGTATCCTCACTGCTCCGGGACAATGATGTGCCTTAACCACCTGATCAGTGGAGCACAGGGACTCACTACAGGCTAGGTCTTGCGCTTCAGAGTGCAGTGTAGGACAATCACTCAGCCCACAGAAATTATTAAGAGGGAAAGAAGAAAGTGTCAGGATAATACAGGATTTCTGTTTATGAATCTTGCATTCAGAAGAACTTTGATTTCTCTGCCCCAGGTTGTGCTCCTGGAGGAGGGCCTACAGTCACTCCTCTATGCAGGGCTCCCTGCAGATGCATCGTGACCCCAGCAGGCTCAAAAGCATGCCCAACAAGTTACAGCAGGGCACTGATTCTGCTCAACAGTGTGTGTTTGAAGTACTTAACATGGAGTAGAGATACGAACCAGGTTCTGCTTTTGTCTGTATCAAAAAAGTGTATTTCATGCTTAAAGTGTGAGATCTAACACTCCCCTGATCATACCATGCCACAGTTGCTGTCCTAGTCCCAGAAAAAACAACAGACCTCACAACCTCCTGGGCACTCTCCAGGTACCTCTTGTTTTTGTGCCATTTTGGATAATAGAATACTTTGAACTCAACCTGCAAAATGAAAAATACAGCTCCTGCCCTGCTACTGCATTCATTTTGTACTCTGGACTGAAAAAATTCTTTGTATTCTAAAACAGAACAAAATTCATAAATGAATCCACACATAACAAGTAAAAGTCTGCCTTGTGGGCAAAATAATGATCAGAAAACAGTATTTGGGGGAAAAATAAATAGTTTTTCATCAGAAATTAGATGTTTCCTTCTGATTTTGATTAACTGAATCATATGAAATGGAAACTTGATAAGGAAAAGTAAGTGGAAAATAGAAAAGATCAAAACTGAATATTAGATTGAATCAAACTGTTCTCTCCCTGCTCTTCCTTTTAAGCAAACTTCTGTTTAAAACAAACACATCCATCCTGTGGGTTGATGGATTGATAATTACAACATTGCAACTTCAACAGCTCTTGTATTTTCTCAACTGGATGACTGACAGTTACATTACAACATGCAGTCAAGGGCAGACAAGGCTGTAAATGTTAACGCAGAGCAAGAAGCCACTTTACTCCATTGTCTGTCTTTGGAATGTCTAACTTGGTTACCACCGCACCTTGTAGATATGACCAAAATCTCACAGCACAAGCTTTGCTCCTGTTCTGTCAAGCTGCACTTGTCCCATACGATCAGCACTTGGTAACATGCCTAGCACGCATTTGGACACAGCAAGTAAGAAATATTAATTGTAGCTGAAGCTGGGAGCAAAATAAAAACATAGGTTTAGAGGAATGCGAAAGAATTAAGTGTGGAAAGTGAAAAAAAAAAAAAGGAAAACAAGTTAGAATTTTGCTTTCAAGCTGAAAGTGACAGGCTTAGTAAATGTAAAAAAGATGTTTATATTTATATATGTACACAGAAAAACACTTCACCACATATATGGTGAAAATTGCAGCAACATTTTACTTTGTGACAACCTATCTGATGCTCTCTACAAAATAAGTAAGATAGCACTGTACCTATCAGCAGTGTCCTCTCTAGAGTGTAGGGTCATTTTTTCTTCAGAAATAAAGGCAAATCCCCTGATGCATGATGAAGGTTTGCGCATTCAGCCAGGCCTTGAGCAGGAAATGCAGCTGATTTCATTAAGGGCACGTGGCCTTTCAGAGACAACTAAATGGGCCATGGAAAATGCATGCTTGGAGGAGGTAGGCAGCTCAAAGCTCCTGTTTGAGAGGTTTGGTACTGAAGAGTAATGGATGAGATGGGAGCTATGAGTAAGCCACAGCATCCCCTGAAAAGCAGGTCTGCTCTGGTGAAGGAATCCTTCAGAGGCAACTGAATAGGAGCCCAAACAAACAAACTGTTTGTCTGAAACTCCACAATTTTCCTTTTAGCTGCCTCAAGCCAGTTCAGCAGCAGCACAGTCATTGCTATTGTTGAAGCTCCTGTCCTTAACCTTTCCTGCAATTTTTCATACTAATCCACAGCTTAAATAAATTTCACTATTAAACAAATGCTTTAGGGACTAAACAGTTTTCTTTGATTTATCCTTGACAAAAGTTCTATTATTCCCTAAAGCTGAATGTTCCATTTTTCTTCCCCTGTTAATACAGACACTTCCTCACCTTTTCATCACATGGTGCGCTGCCCCCAGGAATTGTTAGGATGTGAGTTCTGTGGGGCATTGCTGCTATCCTTGCCCTGCTCCGACAGTTCCTGTGAAGCTCAGGGTTATTCTACACAAAGCTCATTAAAAATACACTGAAAACACATTATTAACTTTACAAATCTGTTATTAAAAGCTGAAGAAATACCAGGATTAAAATTTTCTCCCTTGCGACCGTGCATTACAGACTTCTGGTATGAACATGTTCTCCTCTCCTCTCCTTTCTACCAGATATATATGTTATTTTGTTTTGTTTTGTTTTGTTTTTGTTTTGTTTTTATAAAAAAGCCTCTGATTCAGCTATCCCTGTGTCTTTTCAGAGAATCATAGAACCATAGCATGGTTTCGTTTGGAAGGGACCTTAAAGGCAATCCAGTTCCAACCACCTGTCATGGGCAGCGTTGTCACCACTAGACCAGACTGCCTAGGGCTCCATGCTGGATGAAAGATTCCATTTATCCCAGTTATTATATTACTACAATGATAAACACTTGTGGGACCGAGATCAAACAAGAAATTATGAACTGACTCAGGATTCCTGGTTTAATATTCTCAAAGCTGCAATAACAACGAGGAAATTAGCATTTTTCATACATACAGTAGATCTCTCTATTCATAGCTTCAGATCAACAGTAATACTGCTTGAAAGATCTCCAAAGCAGCTACTGCTCTGCCAAATTTTAAATTCCGGTCCCAGTGAAGAGAAAAACTAGATCTTTGGAACAAAAACATTTTTTTATTCATCTGAGCTAAAACAAAACTAAGCCAAACCAAAACATTACCTGTACTTTCCATATTCCAAATGACTAGAATCACTAAAATATTTAGAATGAAATTTAGAAGAAAAAATAATCAACCTGAGCAGTCATCTACCACGGGGTACTTCTACACAAGGCAAGATCAGTCTTACCAAGAGAAGCATGACACAGTGCTGACAATAGGTGGGGCTAGATGACTTCCCAGCAATGTGAGGATGCTCTCTTTTGGACACACCTATGAAATCACAAAAGAGGTCAACACTGCAGCACAGACAGCCCTGTCTTCAAACACATTTGTATTGCTGGGGAAAAAAAAGAAGAAAAAAAAATCAGTACCAAGGACTTGCCAGAGAGCCCAACCCCCTGCAGCCCCAGCAGGCTGCTGGTCAGTTAGGCAACCAGAACGTTTCATTCAGTCACAGCTCTCTTCTCAATGCTAAGCAAAATTATGTGACGAATACAGTCTGCTGAAAAACTCTGCTTTGCCTTGGGGCTCCCTGGTGAGCAGGTAAGCAAAACCATACTTCCATTTAACCATAGCATTTTCCATTTGGCTGGCAAGCAAAGCTGTACCAGGCAATAAAGTAATGCTGCCTCAGCAACTATGAAGATGCCTCAGCCTCTGCAGAATGGTGTTTGACTATGAAAAGTCCCTTCCAGATGAGGCAAGGAAGTCTCTCATCCAAAATGGTATAGAAGGCCTAACTGCAAATGCACGATGTTCAGCTTTCTCTTCCTGCATTTTATTTTACCCCTTATAAAGAAGGAGTTCTTTGAGGATGATTCAGGTTAGTCCCTCTGCTCCTCCTCAGTTGGATAGGTGAGAAATTTAGAGTCATATGTACAGAACGATTTCCATCCTCTGCAAGAGAGGACTGTTGCAGACACTGATTTGTTCTCAGAACAGGGCAACCTCCTGGTTTCTTCAGACACTGAACATATATATATAATGGGTCATACAGAACAAGAGATCATATTATTCTGTTTTATAACAGTTCAGTCTCAAATAATTCAATAGGTACCAGTTATAGGAACAGGTGAGGCTGTTCCATATATTCCACTACAACACAGTATCTATTGCAGTGCTATGCAGGACAAAGTCATAATTCATTTAATTCTTATTTTCCTCCTGTTTCATATTTCTGTGGAAAATCCTCCAAGTTGCCTTAGATCGAGCAAAACAAAACTCTTATTGTCCAAAGAGGGAAGCTGCAGGACAGGGTGTAGTGGGAGACAGTTAGGTCAGAATAAGAGTTCAAACACCCTATACACTGAAAAGAAAAAAGCAAATTCAAAATGACTGCTTAAATCCAGGGTGATGTTACAGACTTCGGTGATATAGTCAAGTCCTGGAATTCAAGGAGGAAGCATTTCTGTCCATTTAATAATCACAGATGAGAACATTTTCAGGAAGGGCCCTGTTCCTTCTGTTCCAAGTTGGCATGTAAGATTTGCTAGCATAAATGTAAAGGCTTGCTGCACCCTAAGGTTGACTTATTGGCACTGAGAGGGACTGGATTTGAGATTCTCAGTTTCACCTGGTGGAGCTGGGTGGATCACAAAATCTTGTCAGTCCTTTGCTATAGATTACTTTCTGCAGATCATGACCAGTGGGGTAACTGTGGTTCACTAGCTGATTTTGTGAAAATATAACTACTTCTGTAGGTTTGTTTTCTGCACCATATAAAAAAAAATTAAATAATCAATATGACACTGTAGTGAATGTAAGCCTGGACCATCTCACATGTAAATCATTTCATAAGGACTCTTCAAACAGAAAAGGCCCCCAACAGATCATTACTTAATTTTGGATTATTTTTTTATATGTCGTTATGGAATGAGAAGTTCTGCAGACAAGCAGCATTAAGAAAGTCAGAAGTAATATTTTTATGGCACAGAATGGGAGAATAAGATATACCAAAAAAGGTGAAATTGCACTTTCTTCCAGGGATCATAGTTTTTCTGGACATTCTGTAGTTGTGGAACTTCAAGAAAAGGACATCAATTTTCCTGAAAATTGTGTCAGATTTAGGGTTTAAACGTATTATGGTAAATAATTCTGAATTCTCTCAAAGGTGTTTGCTTGAGTGGAAAGTGTTTTTCATTAGTAGTACCTGACAGAAACAGCACTTGACAGAAAATTTACAGAAATAGCCACCATACAAGTAAAGCTGTATGCACAGCAAGCAATATCTCTATTCTCATTTCTCACTGGATTACATCATCCCAGGGAGCAATTCACAGGGACTGAGGCAGCCATGCTTTATTTATGATCTTATAAACATAGATCATAGAATCATAGAATCGCAAGGTTGGAAAGGACCTACAAGGTTATCTAGTCCAACCGTTCAATATTGATTAAAAGATGTCATAGCATAGGTAGGCCATATTCTGAGAATATTAGTTGAATATGTACCAGTGTTATACATAAGCAACATATTGCCTAGCTGGTCTTGGTCATAATCTGCAATATTTTATACATGCTTACATATTTTTGCAATTAGTTTAAAAAATAAGGAGAAGCTCCTATTCAACCATTTACAATTTGAATCACACTGTAAAATGACATCTCAAAGTAATGTAGAACTACATTTCTGTCTGATGAGAAGTGCCATTTAGCAAAAGAACAAATCTTGGATTGTTTGCAGCTTATCAAGTTATTAGATCATTCAGATTGGAAGGGATCTCAGGAGATCTGTAATCCAACCACTTGTTCAAAGTAAGCCCAGGTATGAGATGTGATGTGTAAAAGAAAGCTCAGCAAATAAATTAAAATACTTACATAGCATATTTCTGGTTACTGCTTTGTTGGTCTGCTGCTTTCCTAAGGTTTATGGTCAATCTCGTTGGCATTTGGAGTTCGACTATCTTGCATGGGAATGACTGCATATAATTCTTAGGGTAAAAGCTGGGGAAAAACAAAAGCAAAAACATGTAGTATAACATCAGTTACCTGAAAATCTGCTAAAATACATTTTTCAGTCTTATGTCAGACACTCCCAACCCTGATTCCATATAAGAAGCCTCACTACCAAGAACTAATACAATGTAAAATTACCACTGTGTGATACTGGATAATTTATGATACTCCCAAATGTCTCTTGATTACTTCTTTTTCCCAAAAACATAAGAAAGAACATAGCATAATGCATGTTCTTAAAATAATGTAATTATATTGGTGTTTACTTATTTTGTTTATGACTTTCAACCCATAATGCTTTTCTCTTTTCTGAGCACCAATGGAAAATATGCAGACTACCACCTTCCCAACAAACCATCATGGTATCACACTATT
>PPHD01026175.1:1407-11543 GCA_002909625.1 Bambusicola thoracicus
TCCCCAACAAGCTGTTGCAAAAGAATTAAAAAGCCAATAGAATTTTTTGGTCTTCTAATGCTTTCTCCACAGGAACAGCTGTTAATGAAGCTAAGTAGTCACTGGGTGGTAGGGAAATCCTTGTCATGAGGTAAAAATGGCTAGGTGACAAAATCTAAAATAAAAATATACAGTTATCTTCCTCTACATCAAAACCAGTACAGTGGTATGCCCCATTGTTCTATGCTTGGAGAGCTGTTACCTAGTAAATGTATTAATGAGTTGGAAAGAAAGTTAGGCAGTGAGATGGCAACATCTGTAAATGGCATTATGTACTATGTTGCTCAAGTCCTATACACCTTATGTGGGGAAATCCAAAACTCTCTGCCCAGAGAGTTTGTGGATGCCCCATCCGTGCACTCTGGGCAGCCTGGTGTAGTGGTTGGCGACCCTGCACATAGCAGGGGGGTTGAAACTAGGTGATCTTTAAGGTCTTTTTCAACCCAGGCCATCTATGATTATATGAAAAATGGACCCACAGAACTACAGCAGTGGATGACACAATGTCAAATGATATTCAGTAGTGATGCAGGAAAGCTAGCAAGCACTGAAAGAAGTAATTTGAAACTATTCATGAACTATGTTGTGTTTTAAACAAAATAAAAATAACAGGGAAAAAGATGAAGTCATTGTAGAAAATTTGATAAAGTCTATGATCTCTGTTAAGATTATGGCAGCCTTTCCCCCCACCTACCCTTAAAAATCATCCAAACAAAACAAATCTGATACAGACAAAGAAGAAGGAACTGCAACAAGGTCTTATCTGTGCAATATTTGTCTGCATACATTTCAGATCACAGAATGCAGTGCAATATCTCTTACTCTTACCTTTGTGGTGGTGAAGAATGACGAAAAGGAAAAAAACCAATAAATTTTCAAATTTGGTGTGTCTCTTTCTAAAGCAAAACAGTAAGAGAAGATTCAGTGAAAGACAGGCGATGACAACTTCAAATTGGTGAAAAATGTGCATTTTCTTCATTAAATATCTTGTATTCACTGCAAGAAAGGTTCAAATTTGTAGATGCTTTCATTCAGCAGGGCAATTTAGATGCATAAGGCCAAAATGAAATTCCAGTGCTTGTAGGATCATCCATTAAAGTGTGCTAAGAATCTCATATAGATTCCTCTGCTGGCCCAGAAATCCAGAGGAGGAAGGTATCTATGAAGAACTTAGCTAAGTACTTATGTCCTGCTGTTCTCTTCATAGGGCAGGATTTACCCTGTTTGCATTGCTGTTGAAACAGATGAGGAGTTTCTGTGGGTAGTCCTTGTTCCTTGCTTATATTATAATTGTTACTTAGCAAACTTAAAGTTTACAAAATTACACCTGTAGTTAGCTGGATTCTCTGCGTCTGCCAGGCACATGCTTCTTGTGTCTCCCTAGAGTTTAAAGGTAGGGGTAATAGTAAATTACATATGGTGTACGCAAATAAACTACATATTTGTGCAGGAAATGTAACAGTCTTACCATGGGCAGTCACACAATCACAGCAGTGATCTCTACGCAGTGTACTTGCAAATTGAATATGAGTAGAGAATAATGAAAATATGAAATAAACATATCTGTATATAAGAAACTAATTTAAACAGATTTCTAGGAAAAAAAAAGTGCATTATGCTGTTCTTCAAACAGCTGTATGTTTGAAAATGTTTGAGAAAGTGAATTTTTGGAAATTTTTAACTAAGTTTTCATTAAGTTGGCAGATTCATTCCCTTGCTGTGAGGGCGGTAATACATCTGCCATCCTCTTAAGTTGGTATAGGTGGAACATGCTCATAGTTTTTTGTTATTCAACACATTTATTCCACATTTTGCCTAAACCTACCTCGCTGTCTAATCTTTTGCCAGATTTTTCTATATCACAGATACAGCAGGGAATATCAGAAAAACCTCAAACCAAAGAAATGAATTGAAACCTAGCAAGGGTAACTCTTCATTACAAGGAAAGTCCCTGAACTGTTTCACTACTTGCCCTCTTTGACTCTTTCTGGAAGTTGTGTCTTCTCCGAGATCCTCTCACACGCTTACAGACTGCCATTAAATCTCTTCTAAATTACCTTCTTCAAGATTAAAAGTGTTTCATCATTCTTTTGTCATTGCATAGTCCTCTTAATCCTCAAATACTTCTTGTTCTCTTCTACATTTTGTAATATTTTAATACCTCTGTTCCCTGGATGGACAGGCAGTGGAACTCTCTCTTTTCAAACCCTGTCAACAGAGGCAAAACTCCATTTTCCATTGAACTGCTGCCATGCTCTGAGGTCCTCCCTATCTATTGATCCTTACCACTGACATGGTTTTCTGACACTATCAAAATTTTGCAGATAATAAAATGAGATAAAATAGTGAAAGTTCCTATGACTGGTATATCTCACTTTAGGCTACTTTCGGAGAAAGCCTCAGTAGTCAAGGCAAGAAAGGAAAATATTTTGTTGCAGTTCGTCTATTGGTTATCTCCCTGAATCAAGTTTATGTAGAAAAAATGTCTAGTGCAACCTGTCTGCCCTAAGGCTTACTGAATATACTACTCAGTACTTTACCGTTATATTAAAATAGAAGTGCAAGTGTTCTTGTTAACTATGATCTCTTCTTCAGCATTGCACTTTCCATGTACTTTCTAAATCCAGCCAATGTTACAATTTATACTTCTAAAATTTAAAATTAACTTTTAAACATTTTTAATCCAAAATAAAGGCATTCCGATTTTTTTTTATCTCTCTCTCCTGATTCTCTATAATGTTTACCATGATAATTAATCCGTTTTTATGGATTATGCTTCCTATTTTATTATGTTGGTCCATGATGTCAGAGGCAGATGGTGGCGGTGTGGCAGTAGAGGTTGAACCTTCCCACCAATATTCTGTTACATTTTGTTGCACTGTGGCAGATAGCAGCAGAGGAGTAGTCTGACAAAATGATTTCTGACATGGAAGTGCTATGGAGCAAAGGTGTACCACTGAATTTCTTTATATAGAAAAAAATACATCTATTGACATTCATTGATGCTTGCTGAACATTTCTGGAGACCAGACAGTGGATGTGAATGCAATGAGGCAATGGGTGGTGTGTTTCAGCTGTGGGGACAGCAACAGAGGGTCACCTCCACTGGGACAGATTGTTACAAGAGCAGCATGCAGGCTCTTCTTCATCACTGGCAAAAATGCATTGCTAATGGTGGTGAGCATGTCGAAAAACAGTGTTCTGTAGTTGAGAATTTGCTCTATCAAATAATGTTATTGTGCTCTTCGTTGCTGTTATAGTTCCCAAATAAATAGGAGGCATTAGTTTTGGAGAGAACTACGTACATAGTGTGGAATTTGACCTTTGTGAAACAATCACAAAGTATGTTTGAAATCATTGTAATAATATCCATGGAAAACAGAGAGGAGTTGAGAAATAGGAAAGTGTTACTGAGTATAGAATAACAACAATGCATTATGCTGTTATCTTATTGCCTGCTCTAACTTCCATCTATCTTGCATCAGTTCCTTAAAATAGGTTATTACAGTTATGTGCTATTTCATTTTTCCCACCTGGTAGCTTTCTTAGCAATATCCAAAGCAATTGTCTTTCCTCACAGACACTTCATATTCTTTTCTTACTGAGACCATCTGTGCTTGTCTTGTCCATACTCTTACCCTGGCACGCACGTGTAGGCAGCACTGGAGAAGTACACTGAACAAGGAGGGCTGTGGATTAAACCTATTATGGCTATTTTTTTTTTATGTTAAATAAAGGACTAAAAGTTTTCATTTTACCTATTACAGGCATCTAATCTACTCACACAGAAGTGTATTTTTTAAAATGCACTGCAGCTTTCCCTCGTTCATGGAGAACACAGAAATATTAAGAAGGATTTACTCAATTTCCTTGGGTGCTGTTCTAAGCTGCAATTTTGGACCCGGGAAAGGCAAAGTCAAGGCTCATATAGAAGGATTTCAAATAGTAGTTAGAGTGGAAACTGTGGCTTCTACTTTCTTTGAGCCTCTCTCATAATTTACAGGAAACTGCGCCTTTCAAGATATCATTGCAATCTTATAATCAAACATCCCTTTACGCTTGGATATCTGTATCTTCTCCTTGGTCAGCGCTCAAGGATATATCCCTTCCAGGATGTACAAGTAATTTGCTTTAAGATAATACTTCATGTCAAACTTACTTTAGAAAAAATAAGGTAAGCTTTGGGGGTTATTTTAAATGTAAATTTAGCATAGACTTGTAAAGATTTGTTTAGCAGTCTTTTCTTTTAATATGTGCAATAATTTTTTAAGCTGTCTTGTTGCATACACTATTGGTATCTTTCAGCCAGCTGATAGGTTCCAAGGCAGAGACTATCACATGCGTGCATCACGTAGGTTTCTGGTGCTCTTGTAGATACTGCAATCCCTAGAGAGACATGGTCCTTTTCTGGGCTGTGATGCTTAGATATAATGATGAGATGTTCTGCTTAGAAATTCAGCACACAACATAGACCTAGCTGTGGATCGTGCTGCCCCACCTTTTTTTTTTTTTTTTTTTTTCATAAGTAATAGATGTGATATGTTTCACAATGATATGTTTGGTCTTATGTTGTTGCTCTCAGATTGCACATGTGAGAACACACCATCTAGAAAATGATTTACAAACATGGATGCAGTGTCTGATGGCACTTTATTTGTGAAGAAAAAGGCATATGTTTGCCTTGTGGTGTGTGCTCATACATCAAAATCCAATGAAAAGTGCACTGAGTACATCAGTGATAGGCATGTTACCAAATTAAAAAAAAAAAAAAAAAAAGCAAAATGCTATATGCTATATGGAGATAACACAATTTATTGATTCTTTCTGAATGACTGATGGCTATAATGGACATTATGAAAATCCTAAGCCAGTCTATTTTACCTTTGTAAATAATTGACTAAGAACACAGTTCTAAATTGGATAAGTGGAATGAGATACATGCAAGGAGAGAACTGTAGAAGTAATTATATGTATACAGTACATAGCAGTCTTTTTTCACAAAGTTAAAATAAACTTTTTCGTAGTGTCTGAAAATCAAACATGTAATTTCAGTTTTAATTATATTGTTGCAACTATCCTTAGCTCTACCATAGTTTTCATTTCAGATGTATTGTAATCTCTGAGGTCCTTCTTTGTGTTTTGTGTAATGACTGTTAGTTGCTTATATCACATTTATTTGTAGGCTTGATGTATTACCAGACTGTTGCTAATATCTTACTTACAGTTCTGACCACTTTGAACAGCCTTCTGCATGATCCTTCCAGGAGTGTCTAGTCTTTTCTCCTCTGGGTGTATCTTCTATTTTGTCTGTCTACAATGCAGTCTTAAATTTTTGCTTCTGACAGTTTTTTTAATTCAGTATTGCATGGTTCTACATGGGTGCGTGGGTGTATAGGAAGATTACTGCGCAGTCTGAAGATGGGGACCCTCAATGTCCTAAAGGGGTGACTTTGAGAGACTCACACGTCTCCTGACTCCAAACACATATAGGGCCACTTATATCCTGCCAAAGTTCAGGTTGCCACCAAACAGAGAATTCCATCCTCTTGGCAGTGACAAGCATTTTCACCAGGCTTCTGAGCTGGCTCTTAGTTTGTGTACCTGTTTAATGAGATAGATCAGGCACTGATCCTGCTGCAATCTGATCTTTTATTTCTCCCGGTTTACTTTTTGGGTCGGATTCCTAGTCTGCTCTATGATGCAGCTGTAAGATGCAAATGTCAGCACAAGCAGGATGGAGGAGCAAATGACTGAGGTCAGGTGGGAGAGCAGAAAGGACCTCTTCTGACAGGTATCCCAGTGTATGCTGCAGATTAAATGTCCTGGGTTCCAAACCCAGGGAGAGCCAACACATAGGAATGGCTGACTTGCATGGGCAGGAGTCTGCCAAAAACGTGATTGGCAACATCATTCATCTTTAAATGGCAGGAGCTTCTGTCTCCCTGTTCAGTTTCTATTGACAAGCTCTATCTTAAATATGGGAAAGGTATGTGACAACTGGCAACTCAGCTGTAGGAAGTTGCTCAACCCCACTGCAGAGCATTCGGTGGTACAGGTTACAAAAAGGACTCTGGGTAATGTAAACTGCATAATTAAGCACCTTATGGATGATAAGCGTAATTACCCAAGCCCCCAGGTAGAGGCAACCATAACATTTGCCAAACAAAAATTCAGGTAATTGGAAGATCTAGCTGAGCACATTTAGAAATTTGCATGTCGGATTTAAGAATCTCTGATTCAGTTCTTCTAGCAGATTTCTTGTTAGATTTCCAATTGGGAGCTTTGTTCAGTAGGACTTAGGTTTTCAACCAAATACATAAAAAACACTGAGGTTTTTGCCTTGGGATCTGCCATGGGAGTAGCATTCCTGTGTAAATCAGGATATCTTCTATACTGCCAACTGTGATGCGAAAGATTTATGCGAGGTTCTCTAAGCAACTGAAGTCACCTTACTAAAACAGGTAATGCCTCTGTGCAGGGTCTATTTGAGACTGTGACTCAAAGTCACCCTGATCTAATTTACCTGAAATCCTGAGCATGCAGATAGTGTTACAGTTGAGGTCATAGGTGATGTCTGATTTGTATAATAAATCTTAATCTGTTCAGTAAAAATGGAGGCAAATAACCTTAACAGTACAGAATCTGAACTAGAAAGGACAGCTGATGGCAAAACAAAAGAACTGTGATAAATGGATTGTAAATAAATTTTGTACTGTTTAATTGCGCGGTTGATTTTGGTAAAGCTGAAAATGGGAAGCATTGCAGAAGCTTAACCACTGGTCAGTTGCAACTTACGTTCTGTCACGTTTAACTCTCTTTTGTGGTATTTTTATTGTTAGGCAAAAGCTAAACCATATTTAGGGATAAATACACATCAGATACTGAAGACAGAGCTTTCTAGAAATGTTGTAATTAAATGCAGACAAAGTGCTTTTCATTCTAGAATGTTTACATAAATCTATATATGTTAGTGTATAGAAATGCACATATAAATTCCTTAAAGTTTGCCCTGGAGCGATGTAGCAATTACCTGGTTATGATTTTTACATGTTAGTTTTTGCAGATGATTTATCTGATTTATTTGGCTATTAAAGGCATATTTTCCTTTCTTCTTCTTTCTTTTTTAATGCTTTCATAACAGAACACAGATAGCATATGTAACAGTGGATTCCTGTAATTATGAGGGGGGAAGCACAGACAAGAGCAGACAACAAGTAGCAGTAGCTGAAGGTGAGGTAGCTACTCATTTAATCTGCGAGGAGGTGGTGGGGAACAGCATGAAACCCGGGCAGATATGTGGCCAGAGTGACAACTAGAAAGGATATTTTTATCAGCATTGTTTCAAACCAACTCTAACAGTAAGTATCAAAAAAGGAAAAGAAGCCATTGTGGTAGTGAACCCTGTCTGAATTTTGAAATACTTCTTAATAATGTGTGGGAAAGGAACTGCGTCTTTACAGAAGCAACCGGGGCATGTTCTGAATGTGTCCTACTCACCTGTTTAGGTGGAATTAGATGTCCAGTGACACTTCTTGATATGTTTTGTAACTGAGAGTTCATGGTTATGAATTTGCAAATAAAACAGCATAGGAACTTTCCGTGTTGTTGAAGTACTTTGTTAATGTGGCCTGTGCTAGACGTGAAACCCCTCCTTTGTAAACTCATCTGAGTGCCCATTCCATCCGTTCTTTGTCTGAAAAGTAATCAAAGATACAGATTATATAAGCCTTTAATATTCATTGTTATTTACCTCTGCAAGATTTAGCTGGTTTGCTTTGTGATTGCTTTTCCAAAGGAAATGATGCATTGTAATCAATTTACTGTGTGCAGTTTTAAATGTCAGGGACATTTTTGTTACTTAGCAGACTCATTCAGAAAGGGATGATGCAGACTTTTTGAAATAAGTCTATTTTAAGGATTAACTTCTGAGGTTCAGCGTGTCTCAGCACAGTATATGCTTTCTTTTTGTTTGCTCTCTGAATTTAAAGTGGAGTGGTGTTTTAGGCAATAGTTAAGATGCATGAATTGAGGTATATTTTGACATTTTATTTCATTCCATCACTGTTTTTCTGACTGTTCTCTTAAATGCTATAACTGTGATCACTTTTGAGTATTGACACTGTTTGAAAATTCTCGGGAAACAGTAAATATTTCCTTATTACAGAAATACATATTTTAGTGTTTAATTCAATTAAAATGTCATAATCATAAAATGTTTAAAAAGCAAACTGTTCTTTGCACTAATTTGAAAAACAAAGAAGTTTTTAAATGGAACTCTACGTAGCTTTTGTAGATACTTAGGCCTCTCTTCACTGTTGGTTGAGTTTATTTAAAGAGCTTTTCTAGTCACCTTTGAACCCAAATGATTTCTCCAGATGTACAGAAGTGAACAATGTAAAAATCTTGCTGCTTCAGCAGAACAGGATCCAGCTGGCAGGGAACTGGATCTGCAAGTCATTGGTTACAGCTGTGTTTCGATTTATGTGATGGTTGAAAAAATAAATTACTGGATTAAATGGCTAGAAAGAGGACTCTTTGTTTAGCCCTTGTGTGGGGACTGAAAGTGTTTATGGTGCTGTTTTCTGCAGAGCCTTTGCGAAGTAAGCTGGACAAATAGACTTATTCAAAACTTCTCCGAAATGTTGCGCATTCAGCTTTATTTCTTTGTAGAAGAAACTGCATGTTTTTGTGTAATGCTGTCAGCCAGCAACCATTTTTAAGGTCTCCTCGCCTTTGAGAGTGGCGGTAGCATTTTCGCGATGTCTCTTAGGCATTGCAGTTTATCACTGGAAGTCAGTTTCCTTTAGTTAAAGGTTTTTAAATGCAATTCTTGGCATGCATGCAAATACTTGTAGGGATGCTTTCAAACTCATAACTTTTTAATAGGTTTAATATTTCAACTTTGTATACCACTTACCTTTTGCTTTACATAATAATGTTGATGTAACCGTAAATCTGGTGCACAATAATTTACAGAGTAGGCACAGTGAAATCAGAAACTAATGCCTACTGTTTGGATTATCATGTATCTTATTTTAAGGTTCTAATGATGTATGTGAATAATTTTGTTGAGGTGGTGATTGCGTCTTATTGTACAGTTCTGTGAAGATTTACATGCTTAATTTTATCAAACCGCTCCACTGATCTTGCCGAGGCTGTATTGTGCATAGAGCTCTTCATAGCTTTGTTGGAGATTTTGCAAGGAAGCATGTCAATTTTTTTGCACCTTCTTTCTGAGGGCACTGTCCTGTGAGGTCCGGTGAGCTGCCTTTCCTACTGAAGGTAGCTTGAGTTGAAGGAGTTCAGATGTTAGTTCTTGCTTTAGAGTCCCAACTCCACCGAAGTCCCTGGGCATTTTGCCACTAACTTCTTTTACGCTACAATTTCACCTCTACAACTGGATTTAAATGCCTTTGCTTATAATAAATATCACAAGACCCACGAGCGATTTGTCTTAAGTAGTGCAACTGCCTGTGAAGTGAGAGGATACCAAATGTGAATGAAAGGTTTGATACCGGACCAACAGTAGTTTTAAAGGCTGCTTGCGGATGCTATGGAAAGATAAATAGTAGCATATAACTTTCAGTCACAACAGACAGTGAGCATATAGTGCATTTTTTAAAGCTTTAGCTGGCTTTCAGCATAATAGATTGCAAAGCCAGGAGCTTTTCAGCACTTATATCTGTTTATTCAGCAATATTTCCTAGCAATTATTTTAGGCTGACCGTTTAGTTTCATTTTACAGCCATAAAGCAGTCAGTAGCTGTAGCTGGGTATCAGTTACATTCTATTTATTAAAACATCTCTAAAACAGTGTATAAACATGCACGATTCTGGATATGATTAGATCCTAATTGTTGTTCTGTCGAGATCTCATTACTTTTCTGAAAACGTTTTGCACAAAACATTTGCAAAGGATTGCCTTTATAAAATCCTACAAAGCGCTGACCAAGAAGAGCTAAATACCAGAACAGGAGTTCTTTTCCAAGTCAAAAATGAAATCAGACAAGTTGGCCAAGTTCCATCATAAGCCACCCTCAGAAATACCACAGAAAGGCTTAAAATATTTTACATAGAATATTTCCCCTCCCCCTCCC
>PPHD01026178.1:0-11542 GCA_002909625.1 Bambusicola thoracicus
ACACTCATCCCTTAACTCCATAGCAAACGAGCCCATTTAGTGTCCTGTGCAAGTCAAAGCTCTTCTGCTTGCCTGTCCCATATTCACAGCACTCATTTCTAAATTTGCTTTGGCCGCAGACTCCCTGCAGTTTATCCTAAGCCTAGGTGGGAAACTTCTCTCCATGAGAATCCACATGTTCTTAACATACCCTGTCAATTCCCTCCTCTTAGACTCAGGTAATAAGGACAGAAAAATTATTCCAAGGAGTTTATCAGTACATACTATGGCATAACAACTAACAGACTGTATTGACGTTCACTGTATTACTCCCATTGTTGACACTTGAATAAACATGGCTTTTCTTCACACAGGTGAAAAGGAAAATGGGAAAATGCTTCCAAACCTCCTGGTAGTTATAAGCATCGTAGGGATATTTTCCATCTTATTAAAAGATTCTAGAGCTGATGCGTCTTCTCATCTTCATTCAAGATCAAATAGAAGTTACAGTTGGATGGTTGATGAGCCATTTGTATATTGCCACATACAGAGAAACACTGCAGCCCCAAACATTCCAGTCTGAGTCTGTTGAAGTAGGTAGCTGTATAATATGTACACATTAAAAAAAAAACAATCTATGTTAAAAGGAAAACCAGACATGAAAATTCCTATCTGCAATAGTCTGTCTGCAAGATACATGGCATCTTTGCAGCCCAGCATCCACTAACAAACATCAAGCAGAGGAACTGTACCCAGCTTGTGATGGAATGATACATTCCCTCCTCCCACTTCCCTTTTCTTGACAAGATTAGTTTCCCTGGGATGAAGGGAAAACAGAAGCATGTAGCAGTGATGCATACAGTCCTGGCCCTGTGATAAGCAGAGACCGCAAACCCACCATTCTGTATCCTGCCAAACATCTGTGAAGTAGATTACAGGACTTTGCTGTTGGTTGAGTTGCTTATTTAAATTCTAACAGAAAACTGCATTTCTATCTCAAAACTGTACTCTGCTTCCTGCATTTCAAATTGTTTATGCTATTTGATTTGGCAATATAACTCCATTTAGAAGGAAACGAAAGCTCCTTAAGCTCTGTCACTATCCACATGTAATGCAGGAAAAAAAAACTGAAACTCATTTAAAATCTTCAGAAGAATTTGTAACACATAAATAATCTAAAATATTCCTACTCGTTACAGCCGGCAACATTAAGCAAGGACTAAAACACTGCTGGAAACAAAGACATGAAAAGATGAACTCTAAAGGTCACATGCTACCAGTGGATGAATAGAATCTATCCTACCTTGTAGATGAGCTTATCACCAAGAACGCCGTAAGCTTGCCTTGATTGGAAACCTCTAACATTTGATACTCCAAAAAGACAATAAGACATCGATTCTTTCTGAGTTCAGTCTAGTTATCAATAGGGTTAGGGGAAGATGAACACAGACAAATGCTACTTAATATGTTTGAAGCTCTGAGCAGCTCTAATATGTAATGCCCTACTTTCAGGAAACAGCGGTTAGTGATTTATTGCTCCTCTGTCAAACAAAGGAGTGAAAATACCAATCAGAGATTGACTCCTGGGTCCAAAATCCCCACTCTACCAACCACTTCAGGAAACAGAACTTGCTTCTTAAAAAGAAATAAATCAACCAAGGCTATTATCACTTACACAAGCATCAAACCACCTCAGATTGCTTAAAAGCGCAAACAAAGGAAGAAATAAGAGTTTATTTCACAGGGGATTCCATGCTTCAAACAAAGTCAGAAGTTGGCTTTGAAAGTGAAAAATCCCACTTTTCTAAGATATTGAATCAAAGTTTTGTGCTGATGGCCCTTTCACTTTAGGGCATGTAAAAATCAATAAAACAATTTCTGTAGATATTACCCAAACTTCCCAGTTTCAAATGGGACCAGGAAAGGCTACACAAGGGACACTGCAAAGAATAGTGAGCTGGCATCACAGCAGGTTGTTTTTTTTAAAGGTTTGGCTAAGAACAGCAATTAAGATGGCTTATAGGATTTAAATATAGTGCCCTGAGACTAAACTGATCCCTAATTCAGGGACTAACGCTCTGGATCCTGATATTTAGTTATTTAGTTACTTTTACCACAAAATGCTTGTGAGAGCTCACCCGTTTCTTGGGCACTTGTGCCCTATGGTCCTGCTGAAGTTGGACCCTGCTTGGCATTCTCCAAACTGCCCAGCACTGTTGTTCTGCCATTAAGTACCTTTATCTCACACTCAGCTTCTCCAAGTTGTTTCACCGTTGCTGTTATCTGAATGTATAAGTGTTGATGTAAGGAATAGGAAGCCTGACTGTCCTTCCTGTGACACAGATTCTTCCTACATGTGTGGCTGCATGTGAGAAGGAGGAATGGGCCCTCCAGCTCCTAACCTTGCTTCACTCTGCCTTAAGATCTCTCCCAGTTTGGAGCTCTGCATACTGTGAACCAAAAGGGCTGCCCACGTATGGGCACACCTCCATTCATACTCACGCATTCATTTCTATTCCTGCTTTGATCACAAAATTATCAATCACTAGTAATTTCTTGATGTTAATTCTAACTCTGTCTGCTTTGCACCATTTCTTTCCTGTAGCCTTACTAATGTTAGCACTTTCAACCACAGAACAGCCTTTCTTAGCTCTTATGTTCTCAGCACTAGCCTACATGCTCCTGAGGTTTGATAGCTGTATCTCCAGGCTCCCTCCTCCCAAACCTGCCTGCTTCTGATGCAACCACACGCACATCAAGTGCATGGTGGTCAAAAAGCCAGTCTCATCAGCATGGGGAAAAATGTCAGACAGACACAAAACCCAGGAAAGCACTGCTGCTCACCATTAGGTAGCCATCAGCAGCTATGGACAGCAAAGCCTGCCTCCACCCCCTTAGTAAGGCAGACCGGTACAGTTGCTCAGTATAATCTGTGAACCAGCATGCACTGCTTTATAAGTTGCCTGCCATGGGAAGAATGACAGCATGACTAAGCGGGCAGCATTTCAACTGGAAAATTCCCTGCTCGCTTCTCATCCCCATCCTTTCTGTAAGCGCATGCTAACACAGGTAACCAGATGGCCCCCTTCATGTTGAACTTGTGCTCCCATCTCCTGCTGAGACAAGGTGTCCCACACTCAGTCCCTCCTCAAAAGCCAGGGAGAGAACAGGTTCTTGGCTTTTACCTTTAGTCTTCAACACAGATGAGCTGGGAAGTCCACACGGGCAGCTTGTTTGCCAGCACAGCCTCCTCCCCCTTGCACAGGGGGCACAGCTCTTCGCACCACTTCCCACAGCAAGAGAAAAGAAAGGCTTTAGCAGATCTCAGCAATCGGTAACGTTGATGAATTGTCTGGCAGTGGCACCTGCTGCTAAGGATACAGATCTACAAGAGGAATTAAAAGGTATTTCTCCATAAAGCAGGTGGTATCACTGCAGATATGTCACTGTATCAATATGTATTTTTTCCTCTCATCTGATCAATGAATTTTGCTTTGGCAAAAGGATCAATAAAATGGCTTGGGGACACAAATGACCCCAAATTAACTTTGCAGAAATGCGAGTATTGGGACAGACAATATAATCAAAAATATCTTTATGTACCACTCAGAAGCAGTTTTTCATTCTGAGCAGAAATGTGCTACATTCAGAACATCGCTGAATAGAGCACAAGAAAAAAAAACAAGCAAACAAAAAGCCACTGATATGTATTTCACAGTAATAACTGAATACTATTACAACTGATCTGTGCTCTGTGGCTACCAACCCCTTAAAATGGAAGCACATAAACATTCATAGATGAGTTGAGTCTCAGGAAGGCAAACTATTCTTAAGGGAAATTCGATTTCAGCAAAACAGATCAGAAGTTCAGAAGGAATTCATGCGCATCAACCTGCAGCAATATCTCCCATTCTGGTTGAGACTTCAGAAATAAGAACAACAGAATCGCCACTAGAATATTCATTATAAGCTATATGCTATACCCATTGTATATAGCAAACCCTGAGGGCACATCTGTCGTTTCCTCAAGAACTATCAAGGGAGTTAAAAGCACTGAATAAAGGTGCTGTATTTGTTTATTTATAGCAACTCTCGGGGTGAATTTTCTTTAAGGTGGGCACATGAGAGCAACGGTTCTTCAGCTCCTCATCCGATTGCTTTGGCTGTTCAGAATGCACAAAGCAACCGCACAAAGCTACTGTCAAAACAAAGCTGGGGATTTTCTGGCATCAAGCACATCCAGTAAGACTGCATCATTCTGGCTTAGATAGAGCAAAAAGGCTCTACTGGCTGCTAAGGGCAGACAGGGATCGGGGAGGCAGGTTGGCTGTAGAACAGGATGTGAGGGCCAGGTGGTCTGAGCCAAGTCCACGGTGAAATCCCATTACAGGTACTAATTCAGACAGTAAAACTTAAACTAATCTGCGGGCCGTCCTAAGTTCTTCAAAGGATGAAATTCCTCCTGTGCAACTGTTCCGACTGCAGTCATACTACCTGAACACAAGCAAGGACCACGGTGCTCTCCAAGACCTCTGTAGGATGCGCAGTAGGATTTGACATACATAAGGAACATCCATCTGCATTAAACAGGATTTAAAATGTATTTCCAAAATATGACATAAATTAAATGAGAGGCTTCTGACTTATGCAGTGCTGGCCAGCAGGTAGCAGGGGACTACTTCAGGCAATGCTTTGGCCTGGTCAGATATCCTTTTGTCAAGCCTATAAAATACATCCCCTTTTGAAACTGTTACTGCTTTTTAATTAAGAGTACTTATAAATGAACTGTGAATCATCTGCAGTGAAATCTGTTACAGGAATGTTAAAGTGATGTTTTCTTTTTTCAACTTTAAGTTGAGGAATCTTTGTTCTGGGCCTTTAGATTATGGGTTGCTTTTGCTTTGTCCTAAAAAGTTTGATGTTAGAGAAGGCAGAGAATCTTCAGAGAATACCCAGAAAGACATTACCAGAACTCTGAGGAGCGTTTCACAAATAAACAGTTCTTCAACTTGTAGTTAACGGCAGCTTCCAAAATGATCATTTCTAACCATTGCTGTACATTTACACTGCAATACAGGCAACCCACAAAGGACTCTTGCCTTGGTAATAGCTTTGCTCCACGTTTGTAAACGTATTTTTAGCTAATTAAAAAAAAAAAAAATAGGTACCACAATATCTTTCCCAATCTAAACAGTTTTTCTGTTCACTGATAGAAGCACTGTGCTATGGAGCTACAAGACTCTGTTCCCTCTCAGCTTGCGTTTTGTTGGTTGAAGGACTTCTCATGTGCACATAATTCTGTTCAGCTTCTATTTTATATCTATCTGCACACTGCCTGCCAGGAAAATTCCCTCTAACAATGTGTTCCAGCAGATTGGTCTATCAGACTCCATTCTGTAACAAGCTGAACACAACCAGCAGTGCTTAGCTCATGTTATGGCCTCTCCCAGCCCCATGTTCTCTTGCCAGATAGCCCCTGCCATTGTCAACACTTTTCTGTCAACACTTGGACTTCTTTGCCTCACAGGTAAATTTTGTAGCTTGCTCTTGTCAACACAGTGGGTTTAGTGTTGGCAGAGGAAAGCTTATGGACAGAAAGGCATCAAGAGTCCGCTGCTTGCATACCACCTCCTTGCATATCAATCCCACGGAGTTATGTGCTCGTAACACATAATCCTAACAGGATGGCAGCATGTCAGCTACAGAAATTATTTTAGGACCGTTCATAATATCATCCTGCTAAAGACAAGGCAATTTGGTGTGAGAAAAAAAAATGACACATAGCATTAATGCAGCTTTTACCTGACTTTGCTCACATACTATCCGGCTATTTGCAATTCCTCCTATAAACTATGCCAAGCTTCATACTCAGAAACGAGATGTATATGGATGGTATATTTCCCATGATAGGGATTCCTAAGTTATCCTCGACAGCAAAGACTTGATACTTCACACCACAGCTCTGGCTGGAAATAATGTGGGCAGCACATGCACTGAAATTCCCAGCAAAGACGTGAGAATGCCTGAGGCCTGGAGCTGAATTTTTGCTGCCTCTTCCCACTTTGCCCCAGCTGTTCCACTGCACCTCTCGGATTAAAGTGGGAATGCTGACAGAATGCTTCTCAGATGGGAACAAGAAGTCCCGGTCAGGGTTCTTCTCAGATCCGGAGAGGCAAAGGGCTATTTTAAATGTGCTGATTGTCAGGCACATGGAAGACTCCACAAGGCTATGCCTTGGAGACTGGAGAAAGAGAATACTCTCCTAATTTTGGACATAGCTTTCCCTTTAGATCGTGTCAGCCATCATTCAAGTGCCAACAGTAAAGCACGGGGCACAAACATAGCAGTAGCTCCCATGGTCCGCAGCCCCAGGCTCTAACAACATGTGGCCCAGGAAATTGCTGAGCTGGAAGTGGTATATACTTACGCTTAACCACTTCTAGCAGATCTGCTGGCCTAATATCGCCTAATTGCTTTCAGCAGGCAACGTGTCCCACTGCAGTAAGTTCCTTGGGTTAACAAAGCATGGTGTCAAAAAGTACTTTCCACTTTGCAATTACCAGCTGAAAAATCAAGTTGTCCTATAGCTCATGTAGCATGAGCAACTAAGAATAAGCAGTCATACCCGACTCATGTCTCCAGGTTGCTTACTACTGCCAAAAGACTACTTATTCACCCAACCTTTTCCCTCTACCAGGCTACTATTACAGATAATAGCATCAGCTCTAGCTGCAAGAACAGGTCATCCAGGGGGCACGGAGCACTGTGCCTTTTGCAGAGGATTAGGGACATTAGTTTCCAACTCAAAGCCTATAATCACGCAGAATTTAAGAATTACAGAATTGCAGAACCCAGAGAGACTTGAAAAGATGATGCAGATGAGGGTCAAAAAGGTTGTAACTATGCCAGGCCACACAGACACTGACTTCATCTGTTCTCAATGACTGCCCAGGCTGGAGATTGCAGTTTACTCTATTTTAGTGCTTCACTAGCCCACGAAAGTTTTATTATCAACAAACTTGAATATTCTATTCTGTGATGGAAGTCTTATTTCTTACCCTATGTCCACAGAGGGCTTTTCCCTTCCTCTTTCCAACAGCCACTTACAGGTTTGCGAGGGATCATTAAATGCCTTTACCAAAGAACTCCAGTTCATGCAAATTTCCCTTTTAGATCATACACAACGCACTTGTGTTACTTTGTTCAGTTGATCCACCGCTGTCAGCTACAGCTCCCAAAAGGTAAACGATATCCATCCTGAGGTTGTACTGAGCACCAGACGAGGATCGCTGCACAGGACTGATGGGCAAAATGCTAGGGCACTGCAGGATGGTCCTGCCTTTTGAAACAACACTTAGCACTGACTTAAATTTACATTGGGATCCATCGTAGCCCCCAGATCTCCTGCAGGTCTACTTATACTTATGCAGTTGATTATTTCCCCAGTGAGACATATTGCATTTATCATTATTTTTCATATTTTATCCCCAGTTTGTCAAGAGCCTTTTAGCCATCAAATGCATCTTCTCTATTTCCCACCTACTCGTAAAATCAGATCAGGACTGCACAATACGTGTACCAAGTTTTGTGAGGAAGGAAAAACTTTCAGATTCCAAGAGAGTATTTTTAAAATTAAGTTATGAATCAGAGTCTGAACTAACTTCATAATCCTTCCCTCTTGGTATCACAGGTGCAGCTCATCTCTAATGAGGTTTCACGGGATAATTAAATCCGGACAGCTTGGGCAAACATCTGAATCTTCAGTCACTCACCTTTGCTGACAGCCCCGGCAGATAGCTCACGGTGTTTTAATTCCTAACACAAAGAGCACATAATATCTGGAAGCACTGACTGAATATTTTAGACATCTCTCATTGCTTTTCTGCTGTAGGTAAAAATGGCATTATCCAAAGCGCTGCATTTGGAAAGGACTTTCTCATGTTCTTGTTATTTTAGGCAGCGCTGCTACTAGTAAAATTACACCACGGGTTTTGCCATGTCACTTCTTTAAAATACCCATTCAACTATTTTTGTGCCATGCGGATGACTAGCCTAATGTCCTGCAACATATTTCTAACTCTTACTGAAGGTCCCAAAAGGGAACATACAGCGAGGGCAGCACATAGGACACGAGGAGGCAGGATTACTGCATCTATTCCTGTCTTTGGACTTTATGCAACTCTGGGAACATCCTTTAAACTGACTGCAGTCCATATTCACGGTACATTAACGTACATTAATGACAACCAGATTTTATTCACGCAACATCTCCACTGCAAAATCATCCTCGTTATACAGATTGGAAGCTGAAGAGTAAAGAGATTAGATGAGCAAATTCTGTCTGTAAGGCTGAAATATAAGCCAGGTCCTGTGCCCAAGCCCAGCACCTCACCCACTAAGACATCTCAAATAAAACCCTATAGATTTGACAGTTCCTGATGTTTGGTACTCATCCTGGATCTAACATCTCGCTAACATAGCTTATAGTATGGAACTACATTGATTTCTGCAGCCTTACCCCACATCTTAGAGCACGACACTCACTTTTATTAAGTTTTTCTACATGAGACTTCCCAAATTCACTTCATGTTACAAATCAGTCTAATAATATGGGAGCTGAATGACAAAACAGTATCCTCTACTCAATATCAGCAACATTCAGGAAAGCAAGCTGTGCCAGCATGATAGAAGATAAAATTGGGCAGAGATAGCTCTGGCTCTTAGTTTGCTAAAGCAACAAAAGTGGTACGTGGTGCCATGCTCAGTTAGCAGGCTCTTCTAATGCAAGCTCAGCCAGCAGTAACAGGGGAGGGCACATCTATAGGTACCTGTGCCAAGTGCCAGCATAGCAAAACTCAGATGCCCACAGCAGCGCCAGGCACATAGGAACAGCACAGAACAGGTTGGCACAAGCAGATGCACTGAGAGGGTCAGACGAGCTTGCAGCTTCACTTCAATGCTTTCCTGGCTGAGAGGTTACTGGGTGTGGAGCCACATCCTTGTGCCCTGGGCACTAACAACAGAATCTGCACCCGCGGCTGACATTGGTATCTTCTAGCAACAAAAGATTTAGCAACTCACTCTGGAATGAGGATCATACAGTTATTCAACTCACAGGGCATCAAAAACTGCAGCAACATCAGTTTCGCAAAGTCCTCCTAGCAATGGCCTGAAGGTTATGTGTTTGAAACGCCCAGAGAACAACAAAACAACACGTTTAAAACTTAAGTCAGTCACAAAAGCTTTAGCAGCATCCTAACACCACTTGGAACAACAAGTCCTGACTGTAAGTACAACGTTCTCTCTTCCATGAAGTTGAGTAGGTTTTTAATACTACTGAGAATAATCACCTGAATTCTGTCAGAAAGGGATTAAACCCGCACAGATCCCATACGTATCACAGCACTGACACAGTTTGAAGCTTTAGAGAGAGCTTTAAGTATCCACGTTTCAAATACTGTTTTTTAAATGTACAACTGCAGGAAGGCTGTGACAGAGTAATATTTACATATTTAAACTCCCAGGAGAATTGCTTGGCTAGAAAAGTTTTGGAACGAAGCAAAACAAAATCTCCATCCAAAAATCAAGGATGAACAGTCATACAAAATAGCGTTCAGGTGGGAATGAACAGCAAACCCTGCCAAGCAAAACGCACCATCCCAGGTCTCTGGAAGCTTGTGATGTGCAAAGCTACGAGCCTATGGAAGTGGAGCTTCACAGAGAAGTGTTTTTTTTTTTTCCAAGTTGTTATCGGTTTAGTGAGATTTTGCAAAGTTCAGCAGATCTTCAATTATTCACATTTAAGCAACTACCGGAAATGAAAACAACGTACGATACCTTGATGAGAGTGCACCAGCAACACGGGACCCTCCCAGAGTATGAGCGGAGCAGGGCTGGGGCTCATGGCAGCGAGCTGCTCCCCTCCGGCGTCCGGCCGCACAGCTCTCGTGGGCGCTCTCGCACAGAGCGAGCTCTGAACCCTGATTCATGATTTCAAGCTCCAGCCGTGGAATGCAGCCATTGAAAACCCAGAACTATTTTTACCCCTGAGCAGCCGCAGCATTTCTATCCCATAAAGACTTCCAAAGCTAATGCCTTACCCTAAGCACACACACCCTGAACCTAACCAGCTAAGATGCACGGTTCCCTGGCATTCGGTGTGGTTTTTAAACTGCGCAGTTGCTATCAACAAGACAAAGCGGCTCAGCCCCTGGCATTATTGTCAGCCCTCAGAAGTCAGACATTTGATCCCAGTTGTCAAAATTAGAAATTCCTCGGAAATGCTCCGCTTCACAAGATAAGATTAGCTCAGAGCAATGACTATCTCTACGGCTCATCTTGTACGCCTGCATTTAACAAAAATGCAATAACTTCTTCAGTGAGCTGACAGACTGCAGACGCAAGTGAAACCACTCCAGGTTTAATCTTCAGTTTTAAGGAAAATCACAAAGCCAAAGCAATTTCTCAAAACCCACCCACAAGTAAAACAACAGCTTTTTTTTACATAGCACACATCCAAAAATATGAAATTGACTTCAACAATTAGCATCAAATCAGAGCGAGACACTGAAATTGCTTTTCGAGTCTATATAGATATCTTGACCAATAGAAACCTTTAAAACTGCAAGTCTTGAACCTAAAAGACCATACAAGCGTACCTCAGGAAGAAAAAAGTCACCTTGTTATTTACGCCTCTACAGAAAGACAACAGACAAAAGAGATCGGATTTTCCCATAAAAGAACCAATCGGGTTTTTGCAAAGTCAACAATAATCAACACAATACGAAAGCACTTTGGCAGAGAGCAGCCTAGAAATAAGAGGACGTACTTAATGGGTCCAATCACCAAAAAACCCCAGCAGACTCATTGATTTAGCTTGTTCATGTCCAGCTGCCAACAAAAAACAATAATGGCAGATCTTACACAGAGATATGCAGTTAAGACCACTGGCACATTTTGCCTATTTACCTTTTCTTACAGCAATCACAATGGCTCTTTCACATAGCAACATCTACAAGAGAAACATTTCCTTCCCTCCACTTCCTGGCCCCAAACCATTCTGAAAACCAGTGGTCAGTGTGATGCACAGCTTGATTCCAAACGGAAACCCTTCAGACTCAGAACACATCAAAATACAGAAGAAAAACAAGGAACCCCATTCACACCAAGAACGTAATTCCATCACAGTATGGTAAATTCAACTGTCTCTTCCTCCAATCTTTGTCTGAGGATACGGCACCATGGTCCCAAATCCCTGATCCGTCATTACCTTTGCTACGCTTGCACCTCAATTAAGCCCACATCAAGGTCCATGGGTTGATGTTACAGACTAAGTCACTTACAGATCAAAACTACTCCCTTCTCTCAGGACAGGGGAGAGTTTCTACTGTGCTTTTGAACCTCCACCATTTTCACGTCCCGGTCTCATGGTGCTGCATTGACAGTCACCCCACACAAGCAGTGGAGCAGCAAACACAAGTGGAGAGCCCATAAGCGTTCAGGTTGCTTCCTTTGCTGATATCAGTGCTGATCACAACTCTTCAGAATTCAGAGCTGCCTGAAG
>PPHD01026179.1:0-11542 GCA_002909625.1 Bambusicola thoracicus
TGCATTCACCAACAACACAACTCAAGAAGCTCAGCGGGCACTGGCAGCAATCGCAACCAACAACCCCAAACACCCCCCGCTTACGGCCGCATGAGAAACTGCATTCCCATCCCACAAGGATTCCAGAGAACGAACCCAAAGTTGAATTCTCAGAGCCCTCACGTCCCGATCACCCCGAGAAAAGCCATGTGGGTCACGAGCAGGTCTTTTGAACGCCAAAAATAGAGCAACCTCGTTGGCATTTGCTTCCCAATGGGAAGTTGCCTGAGTGTGAGGCTGTGCATCCCTGCAGCCCGGAGCCGGGCTGAGGACCCGCTGGTCTGTGGGGCCATTTCTAACAGGGGAGGGTATCAACATTTCAAAACAGTTTAATTATTCCGAGAATGCTTAGCTATTAGCAAAGACAAGAGAGCTCAGGGCTATTTTTCAGCATTAATTTTCCATTTGAAATGAATTCCTTTTGGTTACACTTTTTAAATGTTTCTTTTAATTAGACGCAATTACTTCAGAAGAATTGCTTTTATTTCTAAGCCTGAGATCTCAATGATAAAGCTGTTAACTGGCCGAGCTGAATGCTGTGTATGGCTCATTTAGCCGGTACACTAAAGTATATTGAACTAGGAAATTATACAGTGAATCAGCTATTAATTCATTTTATGATCCTTTCACTCTAACATCGTGAATGAGATCTTCAGGGGGAAATTTAGTCACAATACATATAATTGTTCAACTATATATATATGCCACTGCTTTACTACTTTAAGGTTACAGCGCTGCAGAGCTAATGGGAGTGCAACTGAGCAAACAGCATCAGTGCATGGCAGTGGTGCTGCAGGAGGTCCATCACCAGGGCACGGCCTCCACCAGCAAGGCCAATTGGTGGCACTGCACTGAGGACAGGCAGGAGCTGGTTTGTTTGGTGCCCGCTGAGTGTCACACAACAGCTGTGAATGAGGCTTCCTCCAAAGGGTCCATCTAAGTCAATACAGGTCCTCGGACCTAGCAGTGCTTGCATCACAACCTGCATGCTTGGTGTCAGTGAACTGAGCAGATTTACAGCAGCTATTGATTTTGGCTGAGTGAGATGAACATTGATGTGTCCATCAGTGTGCCATGGGAACCCCAGCCACACCAGCTCCAGACCCATCACAGCACACCTTCACCATCCTCTAGATACGTGCAGAGCTGATCCTGCCATAAGGATGACAGAATATGGGACAAGAAGTGTGGCTTTAAGTTGAGCAAGGTCTGGAAGAGTGGTGATGCAGTGGCACAGCTGATCCTGGAGATGTGCTACAGATGGACGTGGTCAGTACTGGTGGTAGGTGGATGGTTGGACTTGATCCTATTTAGAGGTCTTTTTTAGCCTTAATGATTCAATGACACAAGATATGGCAATGCAGGGAGATGGTCTCTGACTCTTTACTAGCTTCCCTTTGCTCCTCTACAAAGACCTATGCCTGGAATGACCCCATTTATCTTTAGGTCTAAAATCCTGCCTGCAACACTGCTGGTTTCCCAGAGCCCTGCCAGGCTACATAGAGCACACATTCCAGCAGGGATAACCACTGTGATCAGAATCACCCTGGAGCCCCATAACCAGAAAATGATTTCCCAGCTCACCATGAGCATTGCAGCAGGGCTTGGATGCACATGAAGCAGTTGTACATACTGCAGAGTCACCATATGGATAGCGTTGTAATTGAAAATGTAATGTAAACCTTGGCATCCAGGGCCTTCTTCTGGAGAAATCATTGTGGAAATGTCATATAATTAATGAATTGCATCAGCTAGCAGAGGAAAAAGACATTTTAACCACAGGATCATGGGACTTTATTACTGTAGATGGACTAAATCTATATCTTTCGGCATAGATCAGTCCTGACAAAAGCCTGAGGTTGCCAACTGGCCAGGTTTGTTTTTACTAACTTAGCTCTCTTATTATTTTAATGAAGTCCAACTGATGCTGCATAGAAGCCAATTCTCCTAAATGCTGCCAATAAATTAAAATAAAGATGTTATGTATGAAGATTGGCAGGTGTCTCCCTGCAGATTTTACCCAGCTTCCAAGAAGTCCTCCACTTCAGCAAAAGCCACAGCCAAGCATTGCCTGTGGAAGGCAGCAAGACAGCAGAGTTTAGAGCAATTAGCAAAATTGTAATTAGTGCCAGCTCAGCACCTAGTGGACGAGCAAAGCATCCCTTTGGATCCTGCTGGGAGGTACAATGGTCTTAGGGCTTCATCAACAGCTCTGGGCTGGCTTGAAAGCCTGCGTTAGCATGGGATCAGCTCTCATGCCCTGGGGCTCCAGTCACACTGGTGCAAGCAGGCCAGAAGCAGCACACCCTGAGAGGCTGAGGGATGAGATCCCTGAGTCTGAACACTCACATGAGCTCATAAGCTCAGTGTCTGACCCAGGGAGTTAATCAGATCTACTTTATCAGAACCTGGGTCAGAGGTGTGATACCCCCATGTTAAATGGCTCAGTGGAACAGAGGGAACACAGCTGAACCAGAGTTCTGTTCATCAATTATCCTGCTTCTATTCAGTCTTAAGGTTACATTTTCTTACTGCTCAAGTGTTTGGTTAATACAGTTGTGTACAAAAAGGTACTGTTCTGGAGGCAAAGCTACCGGGGGTTACAGCAAGGCTATGCATTAATATACATTAATGACTTCAGTTAATCAGCCGTCTAAGTTAATACTGTTGCAGTGCCCTTCCTTCATTACATTTATCAATTAATGAAGCAGTTTTTTTGTATTGCCATTCCCCATTTCCATACACTTCCAATACCACAGCTGGAGATGGGAGCTCTGGTCAAATTCCTTGAAAGCTCAGTAAGGCAGTGGCCACACTCTGCTGCCATCTCCAGACCCCACCTGGGCTGGGAACCCTTCCCTGACCATTTTGCTTTGCACTTGCTTTTAGTTTCACCTGCCCTTAACTATCTTCAGTCACCAAACCCATTATCCGCTGCCATAGGCAGCTCCATCTTCTCACCCCCTTCATAAAAGTAGAATATAACATTCCCCTTTCTCTCTGAAGGTGCACAGCCCATTGAATCAGACTTGTGCTCCTCGTACTCCTACCCAGAAACATACAGCAACAGAAGATATGATTCAGTGAAGTTATCGAGTGCCAAGCCTTCACATTTGTCTTCCAGTGACTCTTAAGTCTTCCTTTTCTCTATTGAGTTCCATCTCATTGACTTCCTATAAACACTAATACGGAGCCACAGGCCTGCAGACATGCCTGGAATACAGCTGTGTTGCAGACACAGCACAGGGAGCCCAAGTGCAGGGAGATGCACCAAACCAGCAGGGCACGTGGGATCAGGAGATGGCTCCATAGCCATGAAAGCAAGTTGAAAAAAAATCACCCCATGATTATTTTTTAATGTCTCTTCAGCTAATAAGATTCTCAGGTGACTTCCCACATTTTGTTTCTTCTTCCCTTTATTTTTCACCTGGGGCAGAGGGTGAGATTCCCACACATCTGCTCGGTCCCACCAGTTCTGTGCACAAACTCCCAGCTCCAGATCAGCCAGACAATGAAGCCAAGCAGGAAGACGACCCGTGACACAAATGCTGTTAATGTTAAACTCCATGTGGAATTCCAAGTGTGCCTCTAATTAATCACCAGTCAGCTGTCTGCCTCGGGTGGCATCTTCCATCTTGTTCTGGACACAATGGGCTTCCTCCCCCTTTGTAGTCCTACACGTTTCTCTTCCTGTTGGGCTCAGCGCTTGATGACTGCCAACCTCCAAGCATCCTCCTGCTCAAACATTAACCCGGGCACTGAATGGCTTTGCTGACTGCCCATAAAGCACTGCCTGGAGCCTGCTCACTTAGCATCCCAACGGGAGCGCTGCCCACTGATGGCTTCAACAACAGAACGGATGGGATCGCTGAGATGAACAACATCAAGAGCACAAACAGAAGTGAAGCTGATGGATGGAATTGCCATGGGAAGCCCATCTCATCGTTTCCCTCACTCAGAGGGTGGTGAGGCACTGGTACAGCTGCCCACCAAGGTTGTGGATGCCCCATCCCTGGAGGTGCTCAGGGCCAGGCGGGATGGGTTCCTGGGCAGTCTAATCTAGTGGTTGGCAACCATGCTGAGCAGGGTTGGAACTAGGTGATCTCTGAGGTCCCTTCCAGCCCAAGCCATTCTATGATCCTATGATTTCCAGCAGCAGCACATCCTGATGTTGTGCTTACTGCCCTAATACTTGCTATGTGAAGCATCCAACCAGTGCAGGATAATTAAAACACCCAGAACTCACACGCATTATAAAACTGAACCCTTCAGAAAGGTAAATCACAGGTTTCTAAGTGGGATAAGGCCAGGAAGCAGTGCCTGGGCTGCACAAGACCAAAGTAGATCTGGGGCTGCCTGCAGTCCAAGCAGCTCAGCTGGACCTGCCCAGAGGTGTACAGGGAATCCTGCAGCCTCCAGCCACGCTACACCACAGCCTCATGTTTCCTGTAGGCAGCACTGCAGCCCCAAGCAGCAGCGGGCACAGCTCAGAGCCCAGCCTGCAGCAGCCTGGCAGGGAAGCAGCACCACTACCCGTGATTTTTCACACCTTCACAACCTGCACCAGCTCCCACGCTCTCCTCTGCTTTCCAGCCACTTTGTGGGAGGAAAAAAAAAAAGTGATAAAGCATCTGATGATGCAGGTGGCACCATCTGCTCCCCCACCAGCTGCTGCTGCACAGCCATCTTTTCCATCAAGATAGCAGAGAACGGAGGTGACCACATACGAAGCAGCCTTCAGGGCAGCCCTGACACAAGAGCGGTTTCTACACAACAGATCTGTGGTTCCCTCAGGTGCAAAGACTGAGGCAGGTGTGGGGCTTTCCCTGCTGCCTGCCTACACCCAGGGTGTTTTATATCTGCTGTCAGCCACAACAGGACTGTGCGGCAATTATTCAGGTAAGATACTGATGATACCATGAGTCATTTGGTGGATATTTCAAATCAATTAATCTTAAGAGCACATATAATAATTTCTTGGTAGAACAGCAGTGTCTGGACCCCATCAGGAAACACTAATTAGAGTCACGTACTTTCCTCTGTTAAGCAAATAGAGGAAAGGTGATCTGCAACTTCCTCTCCTTACTCACATTCTTATCTTCCTTTCAGAACAGCACAGCTTCCATCTCCCCTCTGCCAGCATCTGTGCTGCTGACCCCTCCCCAGAGGTGCTGCAAGGGGAGCTCATTGCAGAGGCCTCACAATGAAGGCTGGCCAAGCTCAGCAGCTGGATTTCAGCCATGTGAGCTCCTACCAAAGGCCGTGCTCTGTTAATGCACTTCACCCAAAGATGGAATGAAAATGTTCTGTAGGCTCAGAAAAGCTGGATGTTATGCATGGTAACTCACACAGCCTTTCATGTCTCGGTTGTTGGTTCCAAACACTAATGCTGTAAGAGGGCTAAGAGCAGACTAAACCCATCACCCATCAGCACCTGACTTCCAACAGCAGCAAGCAGGAGTTGCTCATAGAGCACCATGACATCAGCAGTCCTTCCAGACCGCTTCTGCAGCCCAAGAGCCTGAAAGGATCACTTTAATGCACATCATTGGAATTTCCATCTTTGGGTTCTCCCTACCCATCAGTTTCCAAAAGCTCCTGCAGTAGTGCCAATCCCCTCCTGGAGAGGGGAGCAGAGGAAGGACAGGACCTGCATTTACTGCCTCTTGCAAACAGCTGCCAAATCATCACTCTGGAGTTTGCTCAGGATGTATTTAACAATAGCTAGAAAAATACCCTACAGATGCACTGTCTTTTCCTTGCCAGTTGATTTTAATGTTGATTATTCTCTAAATCACTAATTGTGATCTTGCTCTGAAGCACCACCCTTTGGGCAGAGGTACCAAAGCAGCTCCTCACTTTGTATTCATGAGTTCCACAGCCCAGACAAACCCTGCCTCATGTCCATACCAGTAAGGGTAACCTGTACACAAAAATAAACCATCAGGAAACCTGAAATGCTTTAGACATTGCTGTGAATATGTACGCAGACACTTTGTCCCAACCCCAATTCATTCCTTCTGGAAAGCAGTGGTTTGGGCACATTATGTGGGAGCACTGTGATGCTTTCCCCCAAGGGCCCACTGACAGCAGAGCGGTACCTCTGAAGGGCTGGGACAAACGTTGCCAACACAAAACCACACTATAAAGAATCACAGAATCATTCAGGTTGGAAAAGGCCATTAAGGTCCCCAAGTCCAACCCCACCCCCCCCCCCCATGCCCACCGACCACATCCCTCAGTGCCACATCTCCACAGTTCTAAAACTCCTCCAGGGATGGGGACTCCCACACCTCCCTGTGCAGCTATGCCACTGCATCACCACTCCTCCAGAGAAGAATTGCTTCCTAACATCCAACCTGAACCCCGCTCCAACCCACAATGTTCAACTGAAGGTCATTCCCTCTCACCCTATACACGATGTACCCATGTTGTGGAGCTGGCAGCCTTTGCTAACCCAAGCCCTGATGATCCCTGTGAGATATGCCCTCCCATCATCCCCACCTGGCTGCACACACAGCTCCATGGCTCATCTGTTTTGACTGGGGAGGCAAACTGCAAGGCCAGCATTGACACAGCCATCCCCCATTATGCACATTCCCCCCCATCTGCTGCTCTATCCACACGCACCCCAGGCATCCCCATCCTGCCCAATCAGTGATTAACTCAGACAAGGAAAATCCTTCACCCTGCAGCTTCCATCAGCCTGGAGCAAGGCAACACCCTCAGCCCCTGCTCAGAGGTGAGCTCCCAGGAACAAACCCTCCCCTGGTGTTTCTCAGCCTCTCCCCACTCCAACTTTCTGCTCCTGGGAACCAGGGAGAAGAGCAGCCCGACACAAACACTGCGGTCAGAAGGTGTCTGAGGTGGACGTGAATCTGCAGTTCCCGGAGCTCTCTTGCTTCATAGGAACCAGCTCACCCTTCTCAAGCTGATTCACCCTCCTAGACACATCTCCTATCTCTGCTCATCTGGCAGCTCCTGTCTCTCACGGGCCTCCAAGGAGCAGAGTTAAACAGGACTTCAGATTTGACCCGAGATAAACCTCTAGGAACGTTTCTTAAATCCCTATAGCACTTTGCAACACAGCATGAGTGCTGCTCTGCTGTTACCTCTGCGGGCACAGGGATGGAAGGTGCAAGCATTACGCCAGCCTCACGCACAAGGGTTAAGCGAGCCCTGGCAATGCACACTGAAGGGACACAGAGCAGTGCCACGGCACAGCAGCACTCCCAGTCACAGAGCAGCACTGTCCTCATTCATTCAGCATTCCTCCCATCTGGGGAGGACACACACTCATTGAGCACCTGTGGTTGTTTCTGGAGATACCATGGGCCTCTCCTTGCAGCACTGTGCAGCAGGGACACACCTCCGACAGCCCTGGGACACTTTAGCCTGGGTTTACAGCAAAACACTCAGTGTCACACACATCTTTGCAGCACAGGGCCCCACAGAGGCGCCCAGCAATGGGGGGCAGCGTGCAGTTCATCACATTTACATGCCTGCATGCAAACCCAGAGCTCCACGGACTGCAGGTCAGCGTGAGCTGCAGGGATCCTCCGCTGCTGGGGGAAATAGATTCAGGCTAAAAGCAACTTCAAAAACACATGTTTAACCTGAACCCTTATCTTTTATCCCTTTAAATATCCAAGCGGCCACTTTTGCAAGCACGAAGCCAGGACTCCAGCTACATTTATTTCCCTCTTTCATCCCAGCTGCAGCTCCTCAGAATTTATCTCTATGGTTAACTTCCCCTTTCATAATATTAGCACAGTTGAAGCGCTTGCTTTCCTGTTGCAGGCAGTGATTATATAGCAAATTAACCACAAGCTGTTCAGTCCAAGTCCAGCAGTTGGAAAGATGCTCCTCTGAGTAATGGTTTGTGTAGTTGATGCTTTCATCTGTAATTTGCATTTGTAATAAATGCGGGAATAAAAAAAATGGGGTCTATATTAAAAAAAATAGCTTGGGATGGTACAGGGGCAGGCTGAGCACACAGGGACTGAGCTGGGAGGGCAGCACTGCGGAGTCCCAGGGAGGGGGAACCCACACACACACACACCTCTGTGTGTCACATCACACAAACCGTGGGCTTCCTGCCCGGCTGCATTTCCACGCCAGAGGCACAAAAAATTGAAACAGAAGTCTCTTTGCATGGCTTCGTGCTAGCAGCGAGACAGCAGCCATTCCCACCAGCAGGAAGATGGGCTGCGTGAGTGCGCCCTCACCGAGACCTGTTGTGCTCAGTGCTCTCCCTGCTGGTGATGGGGACACACAGACATGGCAGCACTACAGCAGCCCACCCCACACACCCATCACTCAGTCCCCATGCTGGCTTCACACACCCTGCCTACACCACAGTCATTAGTTGTGAATCCCCTACCTACACATCTTATGGAACTACTGGAATATTTGTCCTCCTAGGCAGACCACTGTGCAGGACTCAAGCCTCTCTTGCAGCTCTTTCTGCTGGCACGCACACCATCCATCCGTACCGGCCTTTTTGCTGCATTTTGCATTGCTTGCACTGAGCTCTGAGGCAGAAAGGTCCATGCTGAGTGACCAGAAGTTCTTATCCTGTCTTGATGTGCTTCCCTTATCTGATTCCAAGATGTTGGAGTTGATGGTGAAAAAATCCTCTCCCTGCAGTGATGCCAAAACACTGCCAGCATGAGGATACTGCCATCCCACCTTACCCAGCTGCAACACAGTGCTTGGGATGCTGGAATCCCATCCTCCCGGCCCACTCCATGGGAAACCCACAAGCTCTCAAAGATACTGTGGCTTTTAAGGTCTTGTTCATCCCAACCCAGGTGTGAGTGGTTGAAACAAGCCTCTAGGTACAGCGGATTTGGGCTGGGCAAAGCAGGTTTCAGCCTCTTGTACTGGGAAACATGGGTCCTTCATTTGGGTGCCACCCTGCTGGTGGTCCCATCCTTCCGTTCTCCACCGGGGCATCACAGACAGCATCCCTCCTTCTGCTGTGTGGCTGCTGGAGGTCACCTATGGGCTGGCAGCTCCTGCTTTGCCTGTGGTCTCTATAGGTGAGGCTGAAGCAGCAAACAGAGAGGTGTCCCCCTGGCAAAGACAGGGGCCACAAGGGGAGGGCTGTCCTGAGAGACCTCTGGGGGCATTCTTAAAGGAATAACAGGAGAGATGGATGAACAGCATATGCACAGGAGGGAAGTTACACATGCTGCACAGAGGGGAGAGGGGGAAGAGAAGATTGAATCTTCCTGGAGACCAGTGAGATTCTATAAACATAATCAAAATGTAATAGAAACTTTTTGGAAATGCTGTTAGAAGGAGAAAGCATCAATCTTCATGGAACTCCACTCAACAGGCTTTCTCCAGCTAATCAATCACGGTCAAGACATGGGCCGTCCCATCTGTCTGTGCAAGGGACCAGGAGGAGATTGCTAAGTGCCTGGGCTGGAGCTACCAGCTCAGTACCAGGCAATTCATCATGCAGAAGGAGGAGGGGAGGGGGGGAGAACGGAGAGGAGGAAAATAATGTATAACACTAATAAAGTTTCTCCCCCCGCCTTCATTCCCAACCAATTTTTAGTAGAGGAGCCCAATCCAGAGGGGCGGTGGGAAGGGGGAGATGCACCGGGGAGGAATCCGGTTACGAGATGCACTCCAGTAAACAGAGACAAAAGCTGTTATCTGCATAGCAGCCCTCTGCAAAGCCCACGCTCACTGCCCAGCTGCTGGCAGCTGCACCAGCAGGACCAGGTCCCTGTGCTCCGGGAGCTGAAGAGGATGCTGGTGGGGACAGCAGAGCCGGGAACGCAGCGGAGCACAGGGAGCTCCACCAGCTGGCACTGCGCAAAGGGGCCAGCCTTCTGCATGCAAACAGCATCCATTTTTTGCTAGACAGTCCCATAACCATTTGGGGAAGGAAGGCTGAAAGTGAAATAAAGCAGAGCCAAAGGAATCTCAGCACACAGCATTTGCAGCAGATGTAGGATTTCTCCCCCTGCCCATCCATCCACTCTGTCCAGAGGGCACATACACCTTATAGCCAAGGGCTCAAACTGTGCTGGCATGAAAGGTGTTAACTCCCCAGCTAAAAGCATCCAGAACTGAAGCACTACAGCAGGACTCCTTCCCATCCATCCAAACCTTGATGGTCTCTCCTTTTCACTGAGTTACTGAAGTGGAAGACAGAAGCCCCCAGCAGCACCCTTTGAGTCAGTGCTGGAGATTTTAGTTACCAGCTGTCTGTGCACAGCCAAGGTGTGATATGTGCTGGGCTACTCCTCACAGAGTGGACTTGACAAGATTCCCTTATGTTTACAAAGGCATAATAAAGTCCTGAAAAGCTTAAGTTTGGAAAAGACCTTTGAGATCATCTAGCCCAACCATCAACCCATAAGCCACCATGCCACTCAATAACAGGAGTATTAAGGACTCCTTTGGCCTCAAGAGAGGTTCAATCAGCACTTAAACCCAACTCTTTGCCAATCCCAGTGCATCCCACAGCACCTGGAAGAGCACTGGCATGCACCTGAAGACAATACTGAGCTCCACAAAAGGGTTTTTCTTCTTCCTTTATAAAAAAATTGAATCTTCCTCCTTGTGTTTTGGCCAACTCTTGTTGAGATCCTTGTGTGCTCAGTCCCACACGTGCTCATGTTAACAGTTTATATTAAAGAGTCATTTCAAGTAAGAAATCAATACAAATTTATGACCTAAGCATTTTTCTACTGGCCTATGTTTAACCTGAAGGATGGAGTGGACACTAAAGGTGAAATTCAAGAAGTGACAGCAGGGAGGTTAGCGATTTACTCCTGGATATTTACTCTTCCAGAGCTATGAGGACCCCATAGCTTCCAGTAAGGGTCAGAACTCAACTCTTTCACCAGAGATAAAAACAGACTCCACTTAAAAATGCAGTGACACAGGATTTTAGCCTCTACTGTAAGAGTAAATACAGCAACAGATTAAATAGCAGCATCCAGTAAATAATGCTGGCACCCTTGAAAGTGAAGTGTAAGTGCTGTAAGCTGCTCTGCAACCAGTGGCAGAAGCTGGGTTTCATCATTGCTGTGTGCTTCCTTCAGGGTGTGAGCACCACCTCACAAGTGCTATTTACTCTCCCTTGCTAAAGTAACCCTCCCCTTGCAGCCTTCCCATAAGGAATAGGGACTGGGGATCACCACTACAACAAGAGAATGCAGAACTTTGCTCAGGTTAGAGGTGTAGCAAAAGAGTTCTTGAACAGCTCAAAAATGTGAAGTTGCTTGGAATTTACCAATCCATCACGCATCAGGAACCTAAGGTACAAACACACAGCTTACAACCACTTCATTCACTTCTAGGGGTACCTTGGAATATGGATAACCACTCACCCCTTGTGTCCTAACTCGCTCATTACTATGGCTAGAAATGAATTAACCTTTCACAGCCAGACTGAGTGTAGGGAACAGCTCAGCAAGAGCCAAAACACAGAGGCCACCAGCCCATGGCCAAGAGCCCCTGTTCTTTAGGAAATTCA
>PPHD01026183.1:0-11540 GCA_002909625.1 Bambusicola thoracicus
TTTTTCAAATTGGTCCAAAATGGAGCTGTATTGTTACTTCAGTTTTAGGAAATGTTGCACTAATGCTTTCAGTCTACACGCTAGGTTAAGAACAAAAACAACAAACAAAATACGTGGGACTCCCAGACTGTAGGGCATTATCCATTACGAAACGAGTATTCCTTCAAGAACTGTCTTAAAATAATCTTTATGTATTTATACTTCAGTAACCCAAAGTAGCTATGCTTAGAATTGTTTCACAGAGAGCAGTCTTTTCTTTAGTTCTGGCCTGTGAACTTCTGCATTTTCTTCAAGTTTTTGTGTATTCTCAGTGTTATTCATTTCCTTTATGTGAAGTGAGAAATCATCTATAGCTGCCAATGGGTAGAAGGACAGATTACTCAGTACAGCAGCACTTAATGGGAGTATTCTTTTATGGCTATTGTGTTTTCTTGTTTATGCCACAGTCTATACAATACACCTAATGGTAGCTGTCTAACTTCTGTGTTCCTTTATTAGAGGGCTTTTTGAAATTGAAATTCTATTCTTCATTACGTAATGCCTCTTCTGGGTTAAGTAATGCCTCTTCTGGGTTAAGTTTTGTTTCGCACTCCCTAAGGTCGTTATTAATGTTGTCATTGTGATGATAATGTACGCACATTCTCATCTGACTTTGTTCTTGGAAAAGAACTGCACATCTCTAGTGGAGGCACTCACGTGTAGGCCAGTTTTCAAAGACTCAGCTTATGTGGTGAAATTTTTAGCTCAGTTCCTTTAAGGAAACTTTTAACTACCTTCGCAGTGTGATGATAGGATAAAAGGGCTGTCCTGCATTAAACCAGAAGGATGTTTCCTGACAGTTTTTCCTTTTTTTTCTCTTACAGAGTTTTTGTGCAGCCTTACATCAGGAACTCAAAGAATACTACCGACTTCTGTCTGTTTTGCATTCTCAGGTAAACTAGATGGTTCTTCGTTAACTTATTCAGACAGTGTAAAGCAAAGCAACTCCTAAAGGTACGTGTAGGTATCCTTTTAGAGCAGGAAGGATGTACAACAGATGCTATTGACAGCAGATGCAATACACTTTAAGTTGTGCATTACTTATTCTTTGGATGTATATATTCATAACTAGTTTTCTCTCAGAAACTTGATGTTTTTCATGAGCAAGAAATGTAACAGGCGTTCCTAAGCCTCTCTCCCTTTTTGCTTCACTTTCGTCAGTTTCATCTTGTGTGATGTTTTTGTCATTCAAATCCCAAATGGCATGACACAGCTTTGAGAGAGGAGAAAAATGTTCTCTCTGTATTTCATGCAACTTGTAGCTTAGAAGCTAGAAAGAAGGACAGTTCTTTAACATTAATAACTTTTGAATGCTTCTCATTCTTGTACTTTTTCCTGGCTACCATCCTGTTAATGTTTTAGTAATTATTTCCTGCTCTGTCCATAATATGTTTGATTTTTTTGGCTTGCTGTAGCTTTATTATACCTTCCAAGAATTTTTCTCCATGAAAATATTTGATTTCTTTGAAACAAAGCTTTTAGACCTCTTTACCCTTCCTGCTTTCAAATAAGTGATGACTCTGGTGGGAGGAGGTGCATATGATGGAAAAAGGAAGGTTCTAGTGCCACTCACTTGGGTTGACCACAGTGAGTAGCCAAGCTCTTATCCTGCTTCTCACTCAGTCTCATTTCTTGGAAGGAGGGGAGAAAATAGAAGCACAGCAAGAACGTAATAGGTTTGATACAGTAATGGTTTGATAGCAAAAGCAAAAGCTTTGTGCACAAGCAAAGCAAAAGGAATAATTCATTCACTACTTTCCATCAGCAGGCAGATGTCCAGTCCCTTCCTGGAAAGCAGGGCTCAGTATGCTTGGGAAGACAAATGTCAACACCATGAACTTCTTTCTGCTTTCCCCACTTTGTTCTCTGAGCTTTTATTAGTAAAATGTTAATTACAGAGCAAAAAGTATGAAAAACCATTTCATGCTTCCGTGCTTGCCAGTTTTGTTCCTTGATACATCTGTCTATTTCTTATTTGATCAGCTCCAGTTGGAAGATGATCAGGGTGTAAATTTGGGACTTGAGAGCAGCTTAACACTTCGTCGTCTTCTCGTCTGGACATATGATCCTAAAATAAGGTTAAAGACCCTTGCAGCACTTGTTGATCACTGTCAAGGTGTGTTTAATGTTCATTTAACTTATTTGGGGAAGTTATTGAACTTCTGAGTGGTTGTGCCTGCTAGCTGTGGATATCAGTAATATTGCTATTATATTTTTTTGAAAATTTTGAGTAGCTCATCTTCTGGAGTATCTCTTTTTCTTACTTCAAGCAGAAAACTGATGCATTAGAGTGCTGGGTGGATGCACTTAAACGTCTTGATGGGTTTTTTGTTTGTTTGTTTGAAACATTTTTATTAAACTAGGACATGCTTAAAATATCCTTCAAATTTTAGGGACATACCTTTCACACTGTTTTCAATAATTCAATTTTAGTTATCCTTCAGAGAATATTATACTGTGCTAAACCGTACTAACGCTACAAAATGACTAGCTCAGCCTTTTCACTGGGTGTGAGTATTTTTCTATGCAAGCTGACATGTGGGAGCAATTTGCAACTTGTCTGCAGATTGATGTGAAACAGCCAAACTTCTCAAATCTGAAAGAAGTATGTGGTAGTGATCCACAAGGAAGAGCCTGGGGAGTGGTGTTGGAGTTGACCAAAACTTAGTCACTGACCAACCTAGGTCTGTACTGCAAGGACATTTTAAACTGTGCAGCAAAGCAGCAAAACAAGTGCTAGATGTATTTTACTTGATTTTTTTGGCAACTTTTTACTTTGCAATTGTAAGATGACAGGAGATGATACCTGTAAAGGAAACTATGGAGGAGATTGTAACTGCGAAGCAGAAAAGATACATTTGTGTTTATATATGCACACAGAACATCTGAGAGAGACAAGTACAAGATAGAAAAAAAATACATACTATAGCTTCTCCGACAGTGTTCTGACTGGTGTGGTTAGGAAGAAAGAAAGCATGAAGTCAACCTTTGTGGGTGATCTGATTCTGTAAATGTTACGTTACTGCAAGCTGCTATATACCAGACAGAATGCCACATCAAAAATAGGCTTAATACTTCAGTGAGATTAATGATTCATGCCTTAAAACCTAAGCGTTCCCAGTCAACACTAAAAAATTTACTTTCTATACATTTTAGAAGTGTGTTCAATAAGCTCTCAGTGACATAAGACTAGTTAAAATTGATGGCTGCTGAATTTAATTGTGGAGTATTTTATTTCCTTCATACATTTCTGTTCCTTTCCCCCGTGAACTTACAGGAAGAAAAGGTGGTGAACTAGCTTCAGCCGTTCATGCCTATACTAAAACAGGAGATCCCTACATGAGGTCTCTGGTTCAGCACATTCTTGGCCTGGTATCCCATCCTGTACTGAATTTTCTTTATCGATGGATTTATGATGGAGAGTTGGAAGATACATACCATGAGGTAATTAATATATAAGAAATATATTATCTTTGTTCATTTGCTTTATTGAAGCCTTTAGGAAGCTTAGAGGAGAACTGAAGAAGTAAATTGTGATGTAAACATATAAGTAACGTATACAGTTACGATGTGAAATGTGACTCTGCTTAATGAATTCAGTATTAGTGTGATGTCCTGAGGTTGCAGCAATACAATGTGCTGTCTTCAATAAATCATATCCTGGATCTACTCATAGAGGCAAAATAATGGACTAATGATAGATTCTCTCTTCTCATCAAAGTATCATCTCCATATTTTCCTGCTTAGTAGCAGTAGTAATGTATACAGGGTTCTTTGTGACTGTTTAGAATGAATATTCTACTTTGAGTACCTCTTGTTATATCTAAACTCCTAAGTACCTTTGCTTTGTCAGATGGGATAGAACAACTGATGGTTGCAGAGTTCCTCTAGAAATCCTGTAGTTATTCTATGACTCACATTCCTCTTGTTTTTAATATTTGTTTCAATCTACAGTTTTTTGTAGCTTCAGATCCTACGGTTAAAACTGACCGGTTGTGGCATGACAAGTACACTTTGAGGAAATCAATGATCCCTTCTTTTATTACAATGGAGCAATCAAAAAAGGTATGCATTTAAAAATGAATCTTGTGATGATTTGTTGGTCTGTGCTGCTATATAGATTGTTATTAAGAAAATGGAGACCAAAATTAACAATAGGTATTCATCTTAAAAATAACTAAATTAATAGAAGTATGTACTAAGGAGGACTGAGGACTGTTTCAGGGTTGGTTTTTTTTGTTCCTGTTGTTGTTTGTTTGTTTGTTTTCCATTTTCTAACTTGTAGTCTTTCTTTAAGGAGATTTTGAGTGTTTGTCACTGGAGTTCTGGGTTGCCATGGTGGAGATTGCGAAGCTAAGAGTGAAGAAAGATGACAGAATAAACTATTGTTGTGGTGGTTGTGGGTGGACTTTTTGTTAACTTTTACCTAACATGCAAGTGACTATTGAATTAAAAAAAAAAAATAATAATCTCTTGTCTGTAGGTCCTCCTAATAGGAAAATCCATAAACTTCTTGCATCAAGTTTGTCATGATCAAACTCCATCCACAAAGATGATTGCTGTGGCTAAATCTGCAGAATCTTCGAAAGGTGGTAGGGTATCAGAGTTGGTCAACTTCCTCCCTTTGAACTGAGCTCTGTGCAGTATGTTGTTTGGACTATAAACTCACGTTTTAGATAATGAGATGGAAAGGAGTACAAAAGTCCCATCTGCCTTGAAAATGCAGGGTTGTTTTTTTACTGCTTAATTGCATTTTACAGAACATGTATGGAGATGTGCGTGTGTGTAATTTTCTCAATTTGATGGGTTTGCTGGATGGTTGTTAATATACTTGAGCTTCTGACTGAATCCAGGCATGATCAATCTGCTTTCAGCTGGGTTGAAGGAGTAGGATGAGGGCAGGCAAATTCTTGACCACTGCTATGACAATTTAGAGTTTGAGACTTCTCATCAAATACACATCACATGATTCCATAATAATAATAATTGATTCTGTGATTAAAAAAAGGTAATTAAAAATCCATTAGCTGTAAGAGAATGAGCAGTAAAACAGGCAGGACAGAAGTTTGTCTGTAAATGCATTCTACCACTGTAGAATGTTAAATGAAAGTCGAATATGTGGGATGCTAGTAAAATTGCTTTTGAAGACTTTAAAATTGGTTTGCCAGCTATTGACCATTAAACCAAATTAAGGTTAATTTCAGAACTTCCTCAGAGCAGAACTTCCTCAGAGTCTTTATTACTATTTCTTACTGTTTAGAAGAGATTTCAGTTTTAATGCATGAGAGCCCGTATGGCACTTATGGTTATTCTGTGGTAGCTTATTCTTTACAATAAGGTTAGAGATACGATTTTGATTTTGAGCATAGCAATGTCTTTTGCAAATATCTGTGAATTCTTTTCACGTTTGTACTTGGTGTCCTTTGGAGAGCTACATAGGTTACTGAATGAGAGTTTGGAAACCTCAGTGTGCCACTGAACCAGACTTAAAGACATAGAATCATAGAGTGGCTTGGGTTGGAAGGGACCCCAAGGACCATCATGTTCCAATCCCCTGCAGCAGGCAGCGCCACCAACCTCCAGATCTGGTATTAGACCAGGCTGCCCAGGGCCCCATTCAACCTGGTCTTGAACACCTCCGGGGATGGAACATCCACAGCTTCTCTGGGCAGCCTGTTCAACACCTTACCACTCTCTGTGTAAAGAACTTCCCCCTGACATCCAATCTAAACCTTCCCTCCTTGAGCTTAAAACCATTCCCCCTTGTCCTATCACTGTCTACCCTTGCAAAAGGTGATAGGACTTTGTGAAGTTTGCCTCATTAAAGAGTGAATTCTTTGTTAGAATCATTTTTTGTTTACTAAGCTTAAAAGCAGTTTAGTATTTGAGGCTGAATCTCAGCAGAACAGCATGTGAAGCTTGGTTCTAACTTTTCATATCTGCAGTGCAGATTGGAACTAATTCTAACAGACATTGTGCTGTTTTGATGCATGGACCTCTGGTTTCTACCTTTTAGAGCAACTGCTGTAGAATGAAAAACTGATGAAAATGGGAGTGTATCCTTTAATGCTGAGGAAGGCCTGATAGTACATCGTCCAGTATTTGGAGTTTTGCTGAAGGAAGCTACTTTATTTTTGCTATCTAATAGGAGCTTTATTGCAGTCCCTTCATTAACAGGCTTATAGCCATAGAAAAGAGTGAAATACACTGCCTACTATACAGCTGTGTCCTAGTTTCTGGTCCCAAATTGTCATAAATTAAACGTGGAGAAGAAAGCAAAATATTGCTGACTGTCCCCTAGATAATGCAGGGACATTCCCTCATCTCTTGTTCTGACGGATCTGTGGAAACTCTTTTCTGTTGGATGTTTTGACTGATGATTTGAATGTTTTTTCTTCTACCCTTACAAGTGACTTCCAATTTAGATCCGTCCCCAACAAAGCTTTTCCTGGGCTGTACTTTTTGATCTCCTTCAAATGATTTCAATCTGTAAACTGCTATCTGTAAACTTCCAGCAAACTAAAGGAAAATTCACTTTCTTTGTAGTAGTGATGATGTAATATGAACTCGGAAAGTACAGGCTGGGTACATGTTAAAAGTAGTATTGTTGAAGTATGGGCTGCTTTTGACTTAATTTCACTTTGGCTATACCTAATGCATAATATAGTGGATCAAGGTAAACAGCAATTCCTCTGCTTGTACGTTTCTATTTCAAAGCTTGTTTGCCTCATTTTTTGTAAAAATACAAATTTAATTCTACTGTCTTGTTTTTTAGCTGCTGATTTGTTCACGGATCTGGAAAATGCATTTCAAGAGAAAATTGATGCAGCTTATTTTGAGACCAGCAAATACTTGCTGGATGTTCTCAATAAGAAGTACAATTTACTGGAACACATGCAGGCCATGAGGCGATACTTACTACTTGGTCAAGGAGACTTTATCAGACATTTAATGGATTTGCTCAAGTAAGAATAAGAAGGGTAATTATGGTGAATTTCTGATGCTCCCAGGTGTGCATTATCAGTACTATTTTGCTGTCAGAAGGTGATGCTTTATTACTCAAAGGTTTACCTGAACAACTTTGAAATCTTATTTTGACTTGAGTTTCTTTGACCATGAGGGCTGAAATGTTGTTCTTTTTGGTAGGAAGTACATTCAATATTATTTCACACTATCTTGAAAAACTACACAAGTGTACCTTTTCGTCGAGCCTGTGAGAGGCCCACAGATGTTTATACTTTGCTTACTTCTGTCAGCAAGTTTAAGCAGCACAGTTCTGTTTCTGGAGCTCTTGACACCTCTAGTTAGTATTGCTGAGTGTTAGTCTTCTATATTTTGGATGCATTTGGTCCAAAACATCCTTAATTCCTTTCTATTTTATTTAATTGATGCCTCACCAATCTCTGTTTTAAGCATTCAAGAGTACCTAGAAGTTTAAGTTCATAAAGTGTATTTGCAAGCTGGCTGCTTTTACATGCTGGTGATACTGATGAAACTCAGTCTACCAGAAATGTCCTTAACAAAGCTTTCATTTGTTCTGAAAGGCTGGCTTTCTAATAAAGCTTCCGTCAACTTCTTTGTACATAATCTTGCTTTTAAGTGGAAAATAGTGTGAAGCAGAACAAGATTGGTGCATGGGAGTCACTATTACATTTGAGGCAGAAGTAGGGAGGGGCTTTCCAGTACTGATCATGGGGAAGAGGATTGCAGAGCTTGCATGTTGCTGTGCTTGGAAGGTTGCACAGTGGGAGTGGGTTTGTGTGCTTCTGTCAGCAGTTCTAAGCCCATGAGATGCCTATCAGTAAGTGTCTCAAAACTTGTGAAACAGCATTAGTGCTCTGACGTGTTGATGAGTTAATCTGCCTCATTTTAGATACAAACAAATGCAACTGAGATTTCAGAATTGTTATTATAGCTGTGCTAGTAACTTGAAATGGTTGGCTTTGAATCAGGATAATCTTACTCCTCGTGCTGATGTTCAGATGTATAGCTGCACACATATAAACAGTTATAAATATTTTGCTCATTGATTTTCTTTGTGGTTAAGACTGGAAGAGTAAAGTAAGAGGTTTAGAATTTTCAGGAGATTATTTCACTGCATGCTGCATGCAGTTGCTGCTGCAGACTATCTAAAAAGTCTGCCATGAATTTTTTGTTTCTTGACTTTCAGACCTGAGCTTGCACGACCAGCCACAACCTTGTACCAGCATAACCTAACAGGAATTCTTGAAACAGCAGTGAGGGCAACTAATGCACAGTTTGATAACCCTGAGATTCTCAAACGATTGGATGTTCGACTTCTGGAGGTTTGTTGCATCATGGTGACTCTGACCTGAAACATAAGTGAATAAAAATGCATATAGTGTTTGTGTACACAGATATGTATGTATCAAAATTTTGTTTCACATAGATATAGTAAATATTATTCTGTCCTCTCCTTTTTCCATTGAAGTCTACTTTGAAAGTGCAAACTCCACTTACGCCTTCTCTTCCCATCTTCTGCCTGTTGTCTGTTTGTATTTTGAATTGTGGTTGCACAACCATTTCACTGACAAAACAAGGCCAAGTATTTGGGATCTACCAGTAATTGATACAGATGACCCTGTTTTGGGTTTCTGCAAGCAGCTCTTGCTGATACTGCTCTTTAAAGAATCTTGGGGTGGTCTTTTCTTCTCACCAGCAGTCACAAAGAGTGGATAAATGCAAGTGCATTTTATGAAGGAGACCTCTGCTAAGAAAAACATGAGTTGATAAGGAAGTTCCAGCCCCAGATGTGGGAAGTGAACTGAACTCAGGCAGCTGAAGTAAGCTTGTTCTTTAGGCAAAGTCCTGCCTGAGAAGTCTCCCCTTCATTTATTTTACTAGTTTCAGTGGAAAAATATTGGCAGCATGAACGTCAGCAACTGGATGAGGTGAATCCTGCCATTGTGTAAAACATAGGTTAATTTTGGCTTAATCTACTGCTCTTGACAGTGAACTCCTGTATCACTTGTTGTTGTGGTTGCTAGTTTTTTCATATAAGCTTTTCATATTTCATCATAAGAGAGGAAGAAGCAGCTCTTCTGCACTAGCATACTCTGATTAGCCACTGAAGTTTACACATCTTTTCAATACAGGTATCTCCTGGCGACACTGGATGGGATGTCTTCAGTTTGGATTATCATGTTGACGGACCAATAGCAACGGTAATGTCATATACTGCTGGTTGCGAACACGTCTCAGATGCTGAGCTGGATTGCTTAACATTTTGTTATTGAAACCTTTTTACTCTGGAGTGTATGATCAGAGAGACTCCTTTTTTTCGGCATCAAGGATGTATCCACTGTATAAACAGCTGAGCCAAAACCTCAGTTCTTAGAAATTAGCAGTGAGTGCTGAAAAACTACGTTCAAAACATTAATTACTAAAAATCAGTAGTTCATTTGTTCTAGCAGAGATTTTGACAGGTACTTAATAAATGGAGTGCTGCTCCTCTTAGACCATTATTACAAGACTGTAGCAGCTACTTTGAGATAATTTGCAAGGAACTGGAGAATGTATTTGAGAACTTATTTGTACTAACTAAATTAAATTTAATAGGTGGTATTCACAGGAACTACTGAGGAAATTATTCTGTTGGTAGAATCAATAGCAGTATTGATCAGAATGCATTTAGTCTCTATAAAACCAAAACGTGAGTCTGACCAGCAGAAGGAATTGTTACATACATATGTAATTTGAAGAGCAAACTGTTTAAGCTTTGTCACATTCACCCTTTCTTACGCTTCTGTGTGCATGAGATTGGAAGTGAGGAAAACCTCTCAAGAAGCGATTATAGGTTCAAGCTTTTTCAGTTACCTGGTAGAACAACAAATACATTTGTACGATGAATTGGAACTGGCAAAAGCATTAGAGCTGTTCTGAGAATTACTTATGTTTATTTCAGTGTACTTAAATAGAAGACACTTTTATGTAGAACAAATTAACTTTAATGCATTTTTACTCCATTTTTCTTCAGTATTGTTAAGAGTGCAGTGTGGAAATACTGATAATGCAGGAATCTTTTTTTCTGTTAAACTAGAAAAAAATTATAAGTGGCAATACTGTAAGAAGACACAGTTGAAGTGTACTGTGGACCATACTCCAGAGTGCTCGACCACAGAGTGCTGCAGCTCTGCCATCAGCAGTGCTTGGTGCTTACTTGAATGCTGGATAGCTCAGCTCAGTTCCTGAGGGAACATTTTCCTAAGAACTTTTTTCGTTCTGCTGATATTTAACAATAAACTGCGTGGGTCAGAATAGATGAAATGTAACAATGTTATTGGTCCTTCAGAACATGTGAGATCTATTACATTTATACTGTTCTTTTGTTTGTTTTCTAGGTGTTTACACGTGAGTGCATGAGCCACTATTTAAGAGTATTTAATTTCCTTTGGAGAGCGAAGCGAATGGAATACATTCTTACTGATATATGGAAAGGACACATGTGCAATGCAAAGCTTTTGAAGAGTATGCCAGGTGAGAGATCTGAATGGATGACAGACTCATAAACTGGGTTTAGATTACTGTAACTGATTTTTAAATGGCAAAAAAAAATCAGTTGTGACAATTGAAGTTTATATTTTGTTGCTGGTTTTGATTGACTGTTTAATGATAGATAGCAAAGATGAAATAGTTCTATTGTGTATGGAAGTTTCCTGTTTGTTTAACCTAATCCTTGATTGTTGGTTTTTGTAGCAATCAGGAAATGAAACATCCCATGTCTCTGAAAAGAGACTGTTACTTTTTCATCTCCTTTGGTTCATCTTCCTTGATGACTTTCCATCTGTACCCTCTCCTTCCCTTTGTCTTGTGCTGGGAGTACTAAGTCTTCCATGTGCACCCTTGCAAATTTACTGGTTTTATCATTATTTGTTTCTTTTTCTTTTGTTTAGCTAAGAACAGAAGAGACTAAGATTAGAGAAGCAGGTGTTTGAACAGAAACAGGAAAGCTCTGAAGTGTAGTGGCTCTTTCTGCTTGGGAAATTTTTGATCATGTTTTTCTGCAGAGAATATAGAATTATTTGAGTATATGTACTGGCTCAAGATTGACTTCTGACCTAGCTACATTTTCTCTGTAAAAAAAAAAATATATATATAGCTATTGGGGGTTACAGTTCTTTGTGGCATAGTAGTGTTTACAGAAATACTTTTATAATTGGGAACTGTTTGGTGGGTGGAAGCAGGCACCTTCGCCTCGGGAGCTCTTGTAAAGGTGCTCCAGCTTGCAAGGCTGATCTCAGGACTATACAGAATGACTGAGTTTCCTTCCTGTGAAAAAAATCTTAGATTTACTTAACTGTTCTCTCTTTGTACCAAAGAAGTCCTTATTTGACTTGAAGCCAGTGGTGTATTGTGTTCTCTCCTTATGTTCCCTTTGAGAATAGGATGCAGTTTTAATCTCATCACTTGAAGGTCTTCAGGCTGAAATCACCTCCTACGGCTAGGGTATTTTTTACTCTCAGAAGACATACTTGGGAGAG
>PPHD01026184.1:0-11540 GCA_002909625.1 Bambusicola thoracicus
GCTAAAAACGTCACTACCTGACTCCATAGCAGTGCTTTTGGAAACATATGGTGGCATGACAAAAAACCTTGCATTTTTGAAAGAGTACTTTTCTATTTGTTTTAATAACGCATATCAGTGATGCACAGACATGAGGGTCTATGAAAAACTACTGTGCAGTTCACCTACTCTTCCGATTTTAAAAATCAAGTTGATAAGGAAAACAGTAGGTGGCAGACTACGCTGTTGTCCTGACAGCCATTCCAGGTAGCTGCAGTGACCTATTTGCCTGACAACTAAGCGATGTATAATGCATATCATCATCATCAACTTGTTCCAGTAATCCCATCTCAACAGGAGTTTATCTTAGGGAATCTCAAACATTTCCAGCTCATGAATCAAAGGTTTGTAGAAAGATTATCAGGAGGGCTACATCTTCCCTTATTCATAATTATTCCCCTATGCATAATTATGCATAGTTTCTGCAGTACTAAAAGCAAATGTCACAAAGCACTATAGAGAACTGAGAAAGTATTAGTGTATTTTTAGCCATTTTTATGTGATTTAACAGACAGATAAAAGGACAACAGCAAGCAGGCCCAGTAATCCATGGATCATAATTTCAGAATTGCTGGTTTAGTCCTCTAAACCCCAAAAAACATCAAATTCCTTAAAAATACATTTTAAGCTCCCACTGTAAAATCAGAGGTACTACTTAATCGCATGTGATACATTTGGAAAAGATACCTTGGCACATAATTCTAGTCACAGTATCTGTTTTCTGATATGTTCAGCACTCTGTTAGGAATGTACTGGTAGCCATTTTTAGCTAACAAAACAATAATATTCCACAGACAATTTCTTTTATAAGCTTAGGAAAATGGCCCATTGGGTCATATGATATCTTGTTTATAGAAATGCTGAAAATAAATTCAGAATTAGATGAGACTGGACAGATACTGAATTGTATAAATAAACATTTAGGAACAATCCTTTCATCTAGTATAGACAGGATTATTTTACTGTTTAAACAAACAAGATATTGAAAAACAAACCAACTTGTTCATTAGGGAAAATAATAATAATTTGCTCCCTCCCCTCAGATCTTCATTTTCTAGTTTGAAAATTTTGGCAACAAAAGCCCTATTTGTAACACAATGGCAAGGAGTTATAGGAGGACTTCATGTACATTTTAAGCTTGTTGTAGCCATTTATCATGACCTGAATTAGGCTCTAGTAGGATCCTAACTCTCCAGATGACAGGAAAAAATATCAAAACTTAATCAATGTCTGATACATTACTTCAGTCTACTGGATTGCTGTTGATTAAATAGAAACAAAACAAGATGCAAAGTAGCTCAGTTTCTCAGTGTGAAAGTACATCCCTCATGAAAAAGGCATGCTCAAGCATACACTGCTTGTACTGCTAGAGTACAGTCACAAAGCATTTTATCTTACTTTGGTGGACATGGAGTGTGAGGCACCTGCCTCTAGGAGAACTGATGCAACATCAACTTGTCCCTCTCTGGCAGAGATGTGCAGTGGAGTGTATCCATTAGTTGTTGCAGCATCAGGGTGGGCCATGTGCTGTAGCAGAAGCTGGACAATCTCTGTTTTACCCAACCGAGAGGCAATGTGCAGTGGAGTCTGTTCTTCCTACAACTCAAATCGAGTAAACAATTAGAGCAGGTTGAACTATCCTGAACCCAATATAATGTTTTATACTAATGAACATTTCTATGCATTTGTCTTGGAAAAATACTAAGAAGTGACAGCACAAAAAAGCAGTAAAAGAGGGCTTGCAGGTTAATTTTTCAGATGAGATTCAGCTTATAACAGAAAGAGAAGTAGCATAAAGAAAAGTATTATTTTTCTTGTCTCAGTAAGATGACACATAGTTCCGCCATCACTTGCTCTTTTTTGTGTTCTTAATTTGTTATGCAACAGCTACCTTGCTCTGCAAATGGTTTCTGTTTTCATATTCTAGTACTAACTGCTATCAGAATGCCTGATGTTTGGATTTAGGATATTGCTGTGTACCTTTTCACTTAGATGGAACAGCTGTTGCTAGGCCGAGTCAGGCATATTGTACTGAGTCTGCCTGGGACTGGAGGTAACTTTCTTCTAGCAGCTCATATGGTGCTGTGTTTTAGATTTGTGACCAAAACGGTGTTGCTAACACACCAGTGGTTTAGGTATTGCTGAGCAGTGCTTACACAGCGTCAAGGCCTTCTTAGCTGGAAAGTGACACAGCCAGGACAGCTGGTCTGAACGGACCAAGAAGATAATCCATTCCCTGTAATGTCATACCTAGCAATAAAACTACAGGGTGAGCTTTTCCAAAAGAGCTGTTGCTTGGAAACAGGCTGAGCACCAATCTGCTCGTGGGAGGTGGTTAGTGATTGCCTTTGCATCACTTGTAGGGGGAGAGGGCTTGTTTTGTTCTGTGTTTATACTGTTTTGTTGTTATTTTTTTCCCCTTCTCCTTCACTTATTAAACTGTTTTTATCTCAACCCAAGAGTTTCACTCACTTTTTACCTTTTGATTGTCTACCCCAATCCCAAAAGGTAAGAACAAGCAACTGCATGAAGACTGAGCTACCAGCCAGGATCAACCCACCACACACATAATACTTGAAACACCTACACAGAAATACACTGCTGTTTTCTGGAACTGTTTAAGATTTGTTTAGTGTTGAATCCACAGATTATATACAAATGAAATTACTTCTCCTTTGGTTTCCTGCTTCAGCTATATTTTTTAGTAAGAAAAAGCAAAACAAAGTTGTGAGCAGAACACCTACCCTGGCTCGGGCATCAACTAGGGCCCCATTTCTCAGGAGACAACGAACTACTTCCACCTGCCCGGCACGTGCTGCCATGTGCAGTGCAGTTTCTCCACGCTGCAGAAAAGTAAAAAAGTTTCAATGTCTTAAACCTCCATGAAGAAATAGAGCTCTGCATTTCCGCCAGCTGAGACAAGGAGCTAAGAGTGCATGCATACATGTGCCAAATCTGGGTAGTCTGTGGTTTACAAATTTCTGGACAAACATTATTTATACAGTGTTCTACCTTATAGACTTGACTGGTCACATACGTTCCTCAGCTTTCTATATACAGATATATCAGCTTGTGCTGATGTACACTGAACATTGTCTCTTTGTACAATTGTACAATGAACCTGTCTCTTTCAAGGGATTACGAGGCACACAAGCCTCAAAATGGAAGGGGATTTTTCTCCAGATGGTCTCTTCCTGCACACTGTGTGGAGCTGGCAGCTTTAAAATGCCTTGCAGCAGCTGCGCACAACTGAGCCAGCATATGAAATGTGTAAAATCTGTGCTCAGCAGCACGGATCTGACTGTAGGCTATGAAATGAACCTTGTTTCAAGCCTTCTACAGCCAACACAATTTGAAGGAGCATATGAAATTCTGGAAGGCTAACCAGAGTGATGCTGAATTTCAGATCATGATAATGAAGTACAGGTGATACATTTAAAGCATTTACTTTTTGCATAGGTTTGCAAAGAAACACTGAAAGTGACTATTCCTTGATGACGGTATTTCTAGCTGAATTTTGCACAGTTCAACATTTTCTGAGCTCACCGTCATAAAGTGGACTAAAATAGTCCCTGTGCAGCTCATTGGTATCTGGTACATTAGGTACTGGGACAGTTCTGCAATGAAGAGCTCAGCATATATCTGTTAATTATGACAACACAGCAGGACTGATCATTGCTATCTGTTAGGAGTATTTTTCTCGTTACTATAGAGCTGGACCATATGTTATTACTATGACCATCAAGTTAAACTGTAAGTGCCAAAATGAACACTCCTGTCAAGATCTTTTGTGTCAGAGATCAGGTCTTCTCAATCTTCTGCACAGACATAGCAAAAAGAAGTAACCTGAGATTCCTCCTGTTATGAACTTAAAGCAAACCCTCTGGACATGGAGTTGATTAACCAACATTCAATTTAAAATTAACGTTGGCTCACCAGCTGCGTTTAGTAAGTAGGCAGCAAACAAAATCTCACAGCCTCTGTTACAAAGCATAATGCAGAATCTACATAAACGTTATTTATTACCTGAAGAATGAACCGTCTACAATGAGAATAATTTTTACATTTCTCACAGTCTAATGGTCAAGTTTCTATAAACATCCTTTTATACCTGAGTTAATAACACAATTCAGCTTTTGGAAACAGTAATCCAGCAGGGGACTTCAGCTTACCAAGTAAAAGCCAAGACGCCTACGGGCTAAACTTCACACAAATATGTCCAGTAACACCACCACAGTATTTTAAATTGTTTCCACAACAATTTCATGTTGGCTTCCATATCATCAATAAAGGCTTTATGTATGGATTGCTTTTACAACAAAACAGAAAGCAGTAAAAGGTTTTATCAGGAAGAATCTGTCCTAACGGTTCAGACAAACATCTTGGTGTATGAAACGCTGTCACTAGGCTCCATATAGGATTTTTCTGACAGGGAAACCTAACAAACCAGCATACCTGAATTAATAACTTTTTCCTGTTATTTTCTTCCTGGGAACACTTATTTATAACATTACTGGTAAAGAGCTGCTTTTAACGAGCAGATAGTCAGAAGTTAAATATTTGTTTATAATGACAAATTCAAACAGTAAGATATCTATGAAATACAACTCAGGAAATCATCATGTTCTTTTTATGGCTATTATTTTTGGTAACTAGGCTATTGGTATACAAACACTGATTTCTACGATAAGTCAGGTTCTGCATTTAGTTACCTCCCAAAGGTCACATTTTCTAAGTTTGGATACGTTCTTTTGCAAGGCACTATTCCCTGGAATTTCCTGTATAAAAGGAACATCTTGAATTTAATATTTTAACTTCTTGTTTAATTAGGTTTAAGCATTTAATACCCTTTCATTAATACAAATGACACAATTTCATTATGGCCAGCAAGGCTACGCAAGCAGAAATTAGAGCCACCTGGACATAAATTTCATCGTTCTGAATTGACTTGGTTTATAATCAGCTTGCAATGTATTTGGCAAGCTTTGGCTGATTTTAAGGGAATTTTACCTACTCAGGCATTGCAGAAGAGTACACAAACCCAAAAGTGGCTTACAATGCCTATACAACAGCTATTTTCCCCTCTTCGCTGTTTGGGAAAGGTGCTAGCATAATTTGTCCTAACAGAATAAAGTAACAAAGCATCATTAAAATGTGACCTTTGTTTGCACTGCGTGGACCCTTTTGTAGTGAGCATCACACAGATGATTCTAGTCAAAGCCATACTCACAATGTTAGTGACATCGGGAGAGGCTCCGTTCTGCAGCAGAAGGAGGACTATGTTCAAGTGGCCCATAAATGCAGCCACATGTATTGGTGTGAGGCCCGACTGCGAAACAAAGCAAGAGCAGTTTTACTCCTCTGCACGAGCATAGGGGAAGGGCTTCTTCGTTTAAATAAACTTAAGCGAAGGTGAGGCATGACAGGAAAGAGGAAAAAAAAAGAAGCAAAAAAGGAGAAAAAGAAGGAATGTTTCTTCAGGGTATGAAACATTTTTCTACCTCTGTTATAGCCTGGATTGAAGCCCCATATTTCACCAGGAGTTCCATGACTTTGATGCGATTTTTCTTGCAGGCAATGTGCAGTGGAGTAAAACCATTCTGTGCAAAAGACAGTCATGTTAGTTAAAAACATGCAGCTACACTTTCCACATAGCTCCATGCTGGCACACTGGGAGCAGAAGTGTTAGAGTACTAGAAGCAATTTTCTTTAAGCACAAGAGGTTATGAATTACAGAAATCTCCCAGGAGCCTCAAGGAGAACAAAGCAGTGCTGCTGCTTTCTTCTCTAGCAATGGAGAGAAACTAAACTTACACCTCTCAAAACCAAATAGAGACACGCCCGTTCTGACTCACAAAGGTATGCCCATGCACATGTATATATGCGGTTCCAAAGGCTACACATGTGTATGTGTAAGAATAACTTTGAAATCAGTTAGGCTCTTTTGAGATGTATAAAGCACATTCTATACCTTTCTAAGAACAGAACAGAGTATTTCTACCAGATTCCATCTTTTTTTTTTCTTTATCTTGTAAGCTTATAAACTATGTATCTATGTATATTAATTTTGTATTTACAAATCAATCTGCAGTACACTGTATTCATTTTTGTGTGTGTGCATTCTGCAAGGTTATCTTATATTAATATCACTATTTCAGCTTTGGTTTTCCAATATCAGTTCTTTAGTCTTGCTAGATTTGTGGCCCCTCTTCCTTTATTCCTATAAGCAAGGTATCAGCCCTTGTTGTCTGTTAAAATTAAATGGGATGGTGCAGGAACAGAAGAAAAAGGGGAGTGGAGAAGGGAACATCTTAAACCAGAGTTGCAGCCGAGCACTTTAAACTGTGAGACAGTAGTTTTAGTGTTTTGCTTACCATTGGTGGATATTCATTTCCTTCAAAATGTTTTTTCAGTAAGACTGGGGCTTTTTCAACAAAGCATGTCCTCACATTGTATACATAATACATGTTTTGACTTCAAGCTGTTTTTATGTATTGCTAACAGAGGGTAAGTGTGTGCCTAAAGTTAAGCAAGCACATTATTCACTGCACGTGAACATTTTAGCAAAAAGCACAGGTAACATTTTTTTTTACAGTGTCAACTACTTGCTCTATTTTCTAACAAGAAGGATCAGTATTGCTAAACACTCAACAAGTAGTAAATAACTTCGCTTGTAGAAAGAGACACATGACAGCCAGCTTCTGTTAAGAGAAATGTTAATTACTAGTTGTTCTGAAGGAACTTTAAAGCGTACAAAACTTGAAAAAGCTGAGAACTCACGAGGTGCTTGTATCCCCACAACATTTTGCAAATATTAATGACTTTTTGAATATAGTCAAAAATGAGTAATTTATAAAACGCATTCCAACACAGTACTCTCTGCTAAATATTACAAATAGCCTACCCCAGTTTCTTAAGAAGTAATCAAAAACATCATATATTCTAGCTCTGCATTACATCCTTCAATATATTTCATTAGAAGTTTTACTGCTTCAGAAATTTCCATTTTTTTCCACTTAATTTTACTGCCTGAGTTGATTTAACTTTGCTATTTAAGCGACAAACAGTTTGAATGAGAGGCAGGAAAAGGCAGAAAAAAACTAACAAAAATGATGAGCACCCTGAATGTATTAAATACTATAAACAAGCCAGCGGTGACAAGTCCCTACTGCAAGGGAAAATGAGAGAGAGAAAAAACACTCTGGAGGTAGGAGAGCAGAGAGGCAGTAGCCTGAGGGTGTACTCTTTTCCTTCCAGGATAGATATTTCTCAGGAAGGGAGGAATAGAAGGTTTATTCTTGTCATGGAAGGGAAGAAGAAAGATGCGGAGGCTAGCGTACAATGTGTCTGTGTGGGCAGCTGAGGAAAGTACAGCTAAAGATAATCAGGAGACTGGCAAGAAAAACTAGAAGTCAGGATGAAAACAGCATTGATGATGACCAGCAAAATGAAAATGATATTGGGAAATACCAAAGAAGAAAAACACAACAAGAAGAAAATGGGATTATGACATTTGCAGGTATAGAGAGGCCTCAAGTAATGGGCAAGGAGGCAGGCAAGTGTAAATTCTTTGGGGTTGCTGGAGCTATCACAGAAAGAAAAGTACATCGTCATATTGAAGGCAAGAAGCTGAGGAAGGTATCAATGGGGACTGCAGCAAAAAGACTGTGGAAGCACTGAATACAGCAAGCAGTGGCAGAGTTCTTGTCATGCATAGATATCAAGTGCTCACAGTCACATTCTTTCCCTCATCATATGCGATGTATTGGTATTTCAGGCTCTTCCAGCTAACAGTTCACGGGGGCACTTCCCATTAGAGAAAGTCTTATTCAAGTTTGGATAGTTTAGACTCTTGAAAGTTATGTTTTTAATTTCTGAAGACAGATGTGATATTTTTCTCCCAGGAAATAATGGTTTGTGCAGTGAGTGAAAGGAATCATACCTGTTTTCATGTAAGCACCAGAACTGTTTTTTAAAAAGGAAGAAACATGGCACCTAATACAAGGGACATCATAATTTGTTATAATTCGATAAATACAGACATTTTATGAATATAGAAATTCTAGCTTTTTTATATGTTTTCTCCATGCCTGTTAGCTTAATGATTCAACTGAAAGCTTTTGAAATTGATCGGTGTATCACGTGGCAGAATATGAAGAAATAAATTATTAATTCAACAAAATACCAATGTGTAAGTTACCATCACTTAAAAATGGTTTTTGGTACTCCATAGAGCTACCAGACCTAAAACTATAGCCACTTGTCACAGGTCTAATAATGCAAGATATAATACTGGCAATCAATCACTGTTGTGACTAGAGCTATTCAGGGTTGCTGGAGTCTGTTGATAGCTTTCACTTTGCTTTCCTAGTAAGAGCTACTCATGTCCCCTTGGTAGGTTTGTTATATGACATAGGTGTGACAGATTTACCAGTGCACGAGCATTGGGATTTGCTCTCTTGTCCAGGAGAAGCTTGGTGACACGATAGTGGCCGCAGTGTGCTGCCACGTGGAGGGCAGTCAGGTAGTCCAGCGTGACATCATCCACAGGAGCTTTGTGCTGCAGGAGATGTTTGACACATTCCACGTGGTCCCCCTGGGCCGCCATGTGAAGTGGGGAGAGCCCATTCTGTGGTAAAAAAAAAAAAAACCAAAAAACAGAACGGTAATTTCTAGCATCTCTCACTCAGATAGTGGCACATAATCAAAGAACACTGCTGTGGCTTTGCAGAGTACTCTCACCACAGAAAAGGAGCTGCATCTGAGCTACAGTCTGGAAGGCTATAGCCACCCTTCCTCTTCCAGCAAATACAGGGATATTTAAAGAAACAGTTCTTCTCTGCCCAGACCTCTGTTGAGATGCTGCCACTGCTACTCTGATATTTTCTCCTGGCTGACAAAATCTGCCTTTGAATGCTAACATCTGGGAATCTTTCCCGAAGCACACACAGTATATGTGTGGTAGGGTCTGTTCTTTGGCAGCCTTCTACCATGCAATAATGTGAGGGCATTAACAGATAGGATTTACCTAACCACATTCTCCCACCAAAGGGATCAGGTGAAGCTCTAAGGAATTTTTTTTTTAACTACAGTTGCCATGTCACTGCAGATACCTCCTGTATAAAGGGATGATCTGATCTGTACTACCTGGTGCTGTCAAGGGATACACAGCTTGAGCACATCCTTACTTGATTTATTTGATATGCATGCAACCCAGTGATAAAATCTTCCCAGAAGACTACTGAGAGAAAATAATGGTGGTTAAGAGTACATTAATTGCTCCTGTTTAGAGCCATGTTTGATGAAGTGGGGCCCAGATAAGTATGCATGGTCTGAAAATGGTATTTCAATTGCCTGTTAATTTTGACCTTCCAGGGGTCATCAACCATGTCATTGCAATACTCCACTGCACTGTTTTGCAACTAATGATGATACCAGTGACATTTGTCAGGCACTCCGAAGTGAAGTGCTGCACACTGGGGTTTGTTATTAAGCTACAAGTGCCTTTTTCTAAATAGTTTGACCAAAGAGACAGGAAACGCATTCATCTTAGATGCATTATTTTCAGATATCAGTAAGAACACACTAAAATAATTTTCCAAGTATGAAATAGTCCATGAAAATTACAGGTCTTATGTAGTTTATGTCAAGAATCAGAAAATATCTACCACAAATCATCTCTCAGGAGTGACCGACACAGCTTCTACATCTTTGTGTTCTATGGCTGTAAAAAGCCACAACAGTAAAGTGATGTCAATTGCACTCTATATTGTGTTTAGTTTGAATTCAGTAATGAAGTGTATACTGTTTCACATATTTGGAAAGGATAGTCCCTATTTTGGTAAGAAAACTTTATTTTTGGACCATTCTCCCCATTAATACCTCTCCTTTGACAGAAAAGAAATATCCTTGTCTTCTTCCTCATCCTTTCAGTAACATCAAACATTCTTTGGAAAGTTACATAGAGCCATTAACATATTCTTCCAATAAGGCACGCACCTTGGTCCTTGCGAGCAGTGGTGCACCTCGTTCCAGAAGCAGCTCCACAACTTGGTCATGTCCACTTCTTGCAGCACAGTGGAGCGGTGTGAGTCCATCCTTAAAGCAAAACGAGACAGTGAATGAGCACATTCTCCCTGTGCTCATCCTGGCACTCTGAGCAGCCTGTTTTGACTCCTAACTAAAGCTGGCTCCACAACAGGAAGTTTCCTCCTGAAGGACGTACTAAGGTTACAGTTTCAGAGAAGTCCATTTTGTGTTTAAATTTCTTCTCAAAGAGGATAATGTCAGCATGCATTGCCTCCTCCTCTCCTTCTCCTCTGCACGGCTTTGTGATTGCATTGCCTCACAGTGCAATGTATGCTGGGCCAAGGTTGCTTCATTAATCAACATTCGTCCTTTGGATTGCTTTTGATGCAGGGATGAAATAAGATACATCCATGCTGGAAAGTTTACTCTGGAATTCATTTTATTTTTTCAAACAGGCAGCAGGAGGAAGATGATTTTAAAACAGAAAGGAAAAAGAGAAGAAGAAACCAAGAGAGTGAAATCTTTCATTTCTGAAATAGAAAACAAAGAGCTAACAATTCTTTCCTAAAATAACTTTGAGAGCTCCAAAATATATTTTCCACTGCAGAACACCATCCTGTACCAGAAGACTTCTTTTAACTTGTTTAGTAATGATCACAACGGAGATAACAAAAGATGTATCAATGAGACAGGAGAATGCATTCTAGGTAATTCTGCTACAATTAGACTTTTATACAGAAAAAGACTGGAAATACATAGCAAGAACTGTGTTTGGGAATGAATATCAGTGCTGAATGACAGAAAAAAGGGAAATTCGCAACCCAAGTTTTCATCGCATTAGAATCTGAGTATGTTTAAGCATACACTCAGGAAAGTCATCAATACTCATTCAACAGATACAAAGTTACATTTATAAACGTTAAATGCTAATAGTTCAATCACGAATAAAATCCTTCTTTGAGACAAGCTGATCGTCTCAGATGAAGTAGATGCTGTACTCTAGGGCTCTTCCTGAAGAACCCAGTAACAGTACAATTCTGAATATGTTTGTCTGTGATAGATTCACTACTTAAGGTCAAAAAGGTAGTGAAAATGCAGTAACAGCCTTTCTTACACATTAGTGACCCTCCTTCACACGCAGACACACTGTTTGTCTTGCTGGAGTTTGTGGGAATGCTACATCATTCTATTTTTACTTCTTCTGCTAACACACTGAAATTAAAAGTAGCTCCATATAGCAACAACATTTTGGTTATCCAAACACACCCCTTTCATGCTCCACAAATGGTACTTCTGAGAAGCAGATCCTTTCTCATCCTCAATTTCGCAAGCACAGAGCACCTTTTAGAGTTAGCAGTGCACAAAGCTCCTCATCGGTGAGGAACTGAGATCTGGGAAGAATTTTTCTGCCTTATTTATCTACTGTTTGCAGAGATTTTTCAGAAACACGTGGCAGGGTTAGGTGTGCCTTG
>PPHD01026185.1:0-11540 GCA_002909625.1 Bambusicola thoracicus
AGTCAGGCACTGGAATGCACTGCCCAAGGAGGTGGTGGAGTCACCGAACATGGGGGTGTTCAAGAAACGTTTGGATGTTGTGTTGAGTGATATGATTTAGCTGGGGAGCATTGGTGATGGTTGGACTGGATGATCTTTTAGGTCTTTTCCAACCTTGATAATTCTGTGATTCTGTGACCGTACATAGCTCTGCGTTTGGAGAAACTCTCATATTCCTCTGCTCTCTTTCGCAGTAGCTTTTAGACTCACTTTTAATGCACTCATGGCTTTGAAGTCCTATGGATTGTGCTGTTCCAGACCAAAATATATTGCCTGAAGCAACATGTGTAAAATTTTCCTAAAAAGTTACCCCTGCTTCTCTAATATAGAAGAAGAAGCCTGTCTGTGCCCAGGAGGTAACCAGAAGGATGACCAAATCTGCTCACGGTGTGTGGGCCTCTCCCTCATGCACTTTGAGTCAGTCCCCCAGACAGACCTGCCAGCTGGGTGGCTTGCTCACAAATCTTGGCTTACTCACCTTCGTGTCAGACGCATGCAGCTGTGAGTGCTGCCATCTGGGCTGTATCCTCTGTGTATAAGGTTTGACTGACTTCAGATGGGCTGTGGAAACAGCATAGTAGCCGTAGCATCATTTAGAATTCAGCTGTTGGGTCTGGGGTAACCCACACTGTGCTCTCTATGTTATTGAGAGAATATATCTGAGAAGACGTGTGGTGAGACAATCCATGATCTTCATTATAGCCTGCAGCAAGAGGAGAGGTGTGAGCTAGCCAGGGTGTACAGCATGTTGCCTTGATGACTGCTGTGTTGTACCAAGGGAAGAAAAAAGCCAGATCTGATAGAGAGTGTGCCCCTGTCTCTTGTACTGCATTGACCAGGGTGTGGAGACCACTGAGCATAGGTTGATGTCATGTTTGGCTGCTCCTAGTGCTGACAGTTCTGAGCATCTGACCCAATCCCACAGGGCAACTGTGCCTTCTGGAGACCAGAGAAGCTTGCCCGTGTCGTCACTCTGCTAGGGAATAGGGTCAGTTACTCCCAGCACAGACCTCAACACTGTGTTTCTCCTAAGCAGAGCCTTGGTCTTCAAGTCTAAACACGGAGCATCTGTGCCAGTTACAGTATGGAAGCTCATTCCTAAAGATAGCTATCTTTGTGCTGTGAGCACTAGGACAGTTAGATCCACTGTTAGCTGTGGCAGCCACCCAAACATGAGATTGTGGTGATATGAAATAATGGCCAAAGGGGCTGGGAACAGACTGGAAGAATTGCCTTCTCCATGGTATATTTGGTGTTCCATACATATCTTGCTGTATTGTGGGAATGTGCAGGGGTGGAGATATACCCGGTTTTTGTTTCTGGATTCTAAAATGGCAGCTGCATATGCTGCAGTGAGTCTCAGGGCTGCTCAGCAACAGTAAGGTAGGCCAAGGCAAAAAAGAAATAAAAAAAAATCAAAAAATTAAAAAATTCAAGAACAAAAAGGGACTTCATTTTAAAAAAGCAAAAATTTATCCTTCCTAAATACCCTAAACACTTCCCAGGCAGAGAGCACAGCTCTGTCTGCACAGCTGCTTTGGGAAGAGGGCACTCTGAGGACTGGAACAACAATAATCCAATGGACCTGTGGGTACTGCTGCTAGCAGAGCTTCGTGGAGCCAAAATGTAAGCTCTTCAGAGTGGCAGCATGCAGCATCCAGACCTGCCTCCCAGGGGATAGCTTCTAGTATACTGTCTAGACCACAGTGTTACCTCAGCTTTTGATTGTAATTTTCATAGGAAAAATTGGTAAACCATAGAGAGCCACAGTTTCTACAGCTTTCCAGGTATTTCTAACATGGTCCTTCCAGGGAGTGACTGCACATTTGGGCTCTGAGAACACTTTGGTGGCTCGGTATGTACAAATGCATTGGCTCTTATCACCCTTGCCCTGAGTTACCATCTCAAGAGCTGAGCAATGAACACTGCTGGGCCCTTTCTTCCTATGATGAGAACAATTCTAATACTGATGTCTTGTTCTGGGGCCTGATTTCTACACTTGCTATTTTTTCGATGTCTTACATCTGCAATCATAAATCAGGAGCTGGATTCTTCAGACACAGGTTTTCAGCCTTGTGCTATTTTCAGCACATTGTGCTGTGGCACAAAGAGTTTGATCGTCAGGGTCAAAGCAGAGGGGAAAGGAAATTGTGGCTAGTAGAGTGGCAGCCTTGGCAGTGAGGGCAAGGACTACTAGCGTAGTTCCCTAATTTCCTACTGTTGTGGATTTGGGCATATTATAGCTGTGTATTTACAGCAGGCATCTGCAGGTTGCTCCTGATCATAGGATGCTGTGGGACATCCACTAGAAATTTAGCTCAGCATTCTCAGTAGCTCAGATTCTCAAGAATATCTCCAGGAGATTTGTGCTAGCTCATTGGTTTGGAAGTTTTAAGTCTTGAAATCCAAAAGTTTCTCCAGGTGAAATTCATCTCAGCTAGAAGGATGAAAACTTTACTTTTCATGATGCCGTTTCCCCAGAGCAAAATCAGACCTTTTGCAGGATTTTGATGGAAAAGTGACCTAGAACACTTAGTCTGGGATGCTTTGACAGGGGAGCATCAAAATTCATGCCAAGCCTCTTTCAAAACACACGGCTACTTTCAGCCTTAAGTAGTTTGTACCTACTAGCTCCCTATTATAGTGGACACTGAGGCTGCAGCAGTTCAGCTGATGGTTATACAAGAACCTCAAGGTACATCTAACATAGAATCACAGAATCGTCTGAGTTGGAAGGGACCTTTAAGGGCCATCTGGTTCAACTCTCCTGCAATGAAGAGGGACTCCCACAGGTAGATCAGGTTGCTCAGAGCCCCGTCCAGCCTGACCTTGAGTGTTTCCAGGGGTGAGGCATTCACATCCAGATTTCTGCTCTGCCCATCAGCATCCCTTAAACCTATTTACTTTTTAGCCTCGATTTTTGAACGTTTTACCTTCTAAAAATCTGGGAAGATGGTAGGATCCAGTATGAATTTGTCATTTCTTTCTAAGTAATGTTATTTCCTCTTTTCATTTGGTCATCAACACATAGGTTAATAATTTCTGTAATTAATGGAATGGCAGAGAACAAATACATTGTTCTCCACAGTTTAGTAAATCCTGCAAACCAAGCTATATATGTACTGTATATATTATTTTTAATATTTAAAGCCATCATATTCACACAATGGGAGACATCTGGTATTAGAGAATTTCCAAAGGGTTATTGGAAAAAAAAAGTGTCTTCTAAAAACTGGCAACTTTTTTTTTTACTTCCTTTTAATAAAGTTGTGAAATTTAAAATGACACTGTAAAATTGGAATTGCTTGGTGTAAATCTGCAGAGCTTTGGCTCTTTAAATATTTTTTTGTGTTGTAAAGATTAGTTTACTGTCTGTGGACTGAATCCTTCTTGCATTACACATGTGACTAAATCCATGGGGCCCAGTGACCAGAAATAAAGACCCAGAAAGGCATTAAAATAGTTTAGCCCGCTCAGCTGCAAAGTCATCTTACACATATTTTCCCCCTAACTGGTTTTGTGTATGTTATTGTCAAATATGAATCTGCAGAATATCTCCTGGTCTGGAATCCTGTCCTGTGGAGCAGTCAGCGCTTCTCTTTCAGCCTTGCTTAGCGGCTGGTACATGTGTTAGGGTCCGTGCACTGCAGTAATTTTCACATTTCTTTTCACGCTCTCTTAATTTATGTGGGTCGTTTGTTTCCCGCATCAGTCTGCATCTGTTCTTTCATTTTAAGCTGTCTGTTTAATTTGGAAAGTTATCAATAATGATCACAAAAGGGAAAAAAAAAAGATAAAAAATGATTCTAAGCTTCCTTTACCCACGCTAATGAAAGGTATTGAAAAGTATTGTGCAGAATATATAGACGTAAGGCTGCTCTCATAGTAAATGAACCCATTTAAATGTATAGAGAAATAGCTGTATGCCTGGAAACGAAACCCCTTCATCCAACTACCAAGGATCATTGTCATAACTCTGAATCCCATTTAAAATTGCTTTTCAGAGCAGGGATATTCTATATGTAACTTCTGTTGCACTGTTTGAGCTGGAAGCAGGCTGCGGAGCCTGCCAACTCATCTTTCATGTGCCTTTGCCACTGGTGTGTCTTTGCAGAATCAAGCTTGCACAGCAAAGAGTTTGTGTTCCCTCTTACATGTGGTGCTCATTAAAAAATAATAATAATAATACAAAATCAACAATAAAGTTGTGCTGTAGTGGAATTATTTATTTGATTTTTAAAGACCCGGTGCAGAAAGTAAATATGTTTACTGTGCTCCTTTCCTTTCAGTGTACTTCCCTTTTTTTTTAAGCTCCGTTTGTATTCAACAAGACAGCCTCTTTCTCCAAGATTAACATTTCTTATGATTGTTCCTGACAGAGGATTTACTTTCAGAGGCCCTGCTAAGGATAACCAAAAAAGGGCATGTAGCAAGACAGTTTTGGCAGCTTGCATGAATTTTCGGAGCTTTTTAGGTCTTGGTTTTCTGATGAGTGGCTTCCTGAGCATGCCTAGGGAATGACAGGCATCTCTGCAGGCAGGCTGAACCCACCTTGGCTTGTGCGTAGCCATTGGCTGCCTATTAGAATAAATTGAGGACAATGCATACCGCTGCCTGCCAATTGTAAACATAAGGGATATGTATTCACTTAGCATTGACTTTTGGGAGGGGCCAAGGCAAGGCTGTAGTTTTATTGAATAGGGCTGTGTGTGAGGCTGCTGGTGTGCCTTTCTTGCTGCGCTCCTGCCCAAGCAGCCAGTTATTCATTTCCTTCCTACTAGTTGAAAACTTTTCACCGCAGAGGTAAGGGCTTACCATACGTATTTGTTGGGGAGCGAGCCGGTCTGACTGCGTTTGCGTCGTGGCTAGAGATTAAGAAGCATGCAAAACCTGGCGAGTCGTGAAAACGCTCTGAGACGCTCAGATACTCTTTTCCCTCTCCTCCTCTCCCTGTTGCCCCTCTGTACAGATGCTCACGGGGAGCCGAGGGGGCAGCTCTGCTGGGCTGTGCAGGGCTGCTTGCTCGCCCACTGACAGCATGGGGCAAGGCACCGGGAGCAGGGCAGGGTCCCACTCTGCATGGGATCCTGCAGCGGGGACTGTCAGCGGGGCGATGGGCTATCTTTTCTTTATTTTTTCTTGATGTATAAGAAAGGAATTGCAACAAGGTCTTTGGTGTGGTAATAGTGAATTGCTTTTATTTTGCAACGTAATACCTGGGCTTTCAGAGTGCAAAGGCAGCCTCCCTCTGTAATTGATACGGATAGAGTAAAGCTCTGGTTAGTGTAACCGACCCGATGCTCGCTGCAGCAGATGTCTGTCATGGCAGCCTTTCACAGAAATATTGTTGACAATAGACAGCATCCGTTTTTGCTTTCAGCCTTCAGCGCATTGCCAGAAATTTTCCTGTGAGACTGTCTTTCCTGCTAAAAGGGGGAGAAAAAAACACGCTTGGGTGGGACCGGAGCTCTTAAAAGTACTGCTGTGTGCTGGTGTCAGTCAGACCACGGCTCTCAGAGCCGGTGAGTAAGTTGCTCTCCTTTCCAGCTCCTTTGCCACAGGTAGTCTGCATCAGGTTGTGCAAAGCTGGTTGCTGCTAGCATGGTGTACTCTACAGCAGGGAACTTCTTAGGGAGTGGGCTGGGAAAATGAAGGGAGGAATGATGCTAGTTGCAGATTGATACTTGGGAGAGACAGATATTGACCTAACTGCCAACCCCTGGCCAGTGCTAGGATTGGTTCTTCTCGTATGTCGTATGATGTATCATATGGAAAACCGAACCGAACTCTTAAAATGACTTTTTGTGGAATATTTATTTTCAGAGCATGCAGCTTTTATATAATTTTGCCTATCTGTGAACCCTACTCCTGCTAAGAGTCTTATAGGAGAAAAATTTGTGAAAATAAGCCATTCCCTCCTTGGCTGCAGCTCAAAGAAAATAGGCAGGCAGAGTGTTTTTTCTGTGAAAAATATGTACTTACAGTAAGTCGTCTATTTTAGATACCATGCTGTGAATGACTGTGCTTGAATGAATTGCCATCAAAGAACCCTGAGACCCTGCATCCATTCTTTCTCAGTCTTGTTAAATATAGCAGTAGGCTGCTGTGCGAGCATCTCCAGATGGATGTCATCCCTTTTCTTCTGCCATCAAGAGAGACAGGGTGGGATCCTAAAGCTACGTACACCCAAACTAATCAGACAGACTATTTTAACCTAAATTACAAATGTAGTGATGCTTCAAAGAAGTAGTCCATTTACCAAATTAAGTTGCCTTTAAAGTAAAGCAGAACTGGGCTGTTCTCAAGTATCTTGAGAAAGTGCAGGTCTGCCTTTCTTTGGGAGGCTTTCTGATAGGCAGGTATCTTTGATAACAAGCCTGCAACTGTTAACATGATAGTTAAATCACTGTGCTGGGGGAGAAATACTTTGTGTTTCCCTGTGAACAGGATACAAAATTGAAATATGTATTTTCTGAAGAGTCCTCTTTGTTGTGCCATGTGATGACAAGCAGATCAATTCCACATCTTTCATTCACTAGATTAGTCTTGGTGAAATCAATACCTTCATTAACGGATGCAGGCTCTGATGCTAGGAGAGTCCTGTGTAGTTCAAATGCTCTCTGACAATGAGCAACCTAAGGGTGCGTTAGGAGAGTAAGGGATTTTCTGCAATCGCCACCTCAGATGCTCACAACAATCTTCTGTCACAGGGCAGCCTAAGAAAGGGATAACTTCGCTTGTGCTTTTATTTCATGCCTGGCACTGACAGACCATGCAATCATGTCACTGAAAACTAAGTGATTTGAAAGGAAAGAGTGCCTCTGAGTTCTGCTGGCTGACACTAGAGGGAAAATTGAGGTCCATTGAAATGTGATCCCAGGGCCATACACAGAAGGGAGACATGCTGGTCAACGACCATCTGAACTTGGACAGTGTTATTATTAATGCTGTTCATTCCAGGTGGTAAGACCAGAAAGGTATGGCAAGGCTGCCTGCTGGGAGGTAGCTTATGAGGAGAAAGATGCTAGGAAGTGTCTATCAAGAGCCTTGCAAGGAGCCCTCTCTGTTTTGCCCTTTGCTGTGTGCAACAGTGGCCCTGCTGCATGGGTGGATCACTGCAGAGCCAGACACCGCTGCACAGTAGAATGGTTGGAGGACCCTTTTTTTGTGTATTTGAATGAAAATTAATATATATGTTCATAGATGAAAGCCTATATATATATATATATTCACCCCGAATGATGTGCATTGGGGTACCTCTTGACTGATGTGACTGTGGTTTTCCAGGCTTTGGGTGGCATGTGCAGGTGGAAGAGGGCAGTGCAACCCATATTCTTGTGGTAATACTGACATTGGTTCAGCTTTTTTTTTGGTCAGGCAGGGGTGATGGTGTACATGTGCTCTGTGTGCTGCTGCTGTGCACCTTAATCTGCGTTGTCACATGTAAAAAACACTCCTTACTCTTATCGATGCTTAAAATGCTGCTTGCCCTGGAGAGGTTTTGCTTCCCAAGGGGATCTGTTCTATTGCAGAGAGGTGAGCCTTTGCTCTCTTCCTTCCTTTGTGCAAGACAAACAGGGTTTGAATGCCTTGGGACTGCTTAAAATACTTTGATTTCTCAGTCACTTCTCACACGGAACCCATTCCATCAGGTGCTAATGTTTTAATTTTTACCAGAGACCAGCGGAGCTGTTAACCTGTATCTGTTAAGGGGGCAGCTTGGTGCATTTAATTACTACACATGAACAAAGAGGGGCAGGAAACCATATATGCATAAGAAAGAGAGAGACAGACAGCAGCATTAGCTGTCCATCTGCAAAGCTTGTCTGGACTCTCCTGGGTAGCCGCAAAAGCACCAAAAAAGGTAACTGGGCAGAATGTGAAGCACAGTCTTGTGAGCCTCTCGTTGCCTTTGCAGGGAGCTTTATGGGGAGCCTGCAGGGCTGGGCTCCAGTTATGCAAAGCCTGAGGCAGACAGGCCTGCGGCTGCGAAAGAGTAGGAGTCCATCTTCAAAGAAAACTCTTCCATGGTTTACAAATTGTGTCCTCTTAGTAACTACCTCCTGGAAGCTCAAAACAGGAAAACTGTTCCTCACTTGATTGCTCACCTGTAGAAGTGTTCATACACAAGGGTTGGCTGCTGGTTTTGTTCCTAGCTCTGGCGTGGTTTGAAACACTAGGACTGCTGAGCATGGATTTGGGGCACAACTGTGCTGGAAACAAGTCACCCACCTACACATCAGCACCTCTCCTCGGAGGCTGGTGCCCTCTGGGAGGCTGTGGCTGTTGCATGCCTCCAAATGATTTGTCAAGGATTTTGCTGAGGCTGAAATTTGACTGAAAGGCATTTGAAGATCAGATTAGGTTTGACCTTTTGGGATGGAGCACTGAGGTCATAGGATGGTTGAACTATGTAACTATTTTTCTTTGCTTTTCCTAAAGCTCTGGTACATTTCAGCTAGCCCAGCGGGGAAGGACACACAGTACATTGTAATTTGGGATCCCTCCCACCCCCGGGGGAGCTTGTTCTTACTTTTCTTGAAACGGATTAGATTAACAAGAAAGATTAGGGCATGTAACACTGTCAGCTATCTGCTAGCCCTGCTACGTTAGCAGTACTGTTTACAACCAGAGTAGCAAACTACTTCATTTTTCTCCTTTGGAACTGTGCTTAGTGCTGATAAGTGGTGTGGAGCTGGCTGGCAGCTGAGCTGCCAAGCAGATAGTAGCATTAGCAGTCACTCTTCTCAAGCATTGCTAACGGGAACCTCCTGATCAGAAGATCCTGCCTACGGAAGTGTTTAGGGAGTCTGTGCTGAAGCCAGTACAAAGTGCTCAGTGGGTCTGTTCTGCTGACTTGCAGTAGCAAATAACTGGGGAAATAAGGGAAGGAAGGAGAGGAAAAAGAAGGGCAGATCTCAAACTGCTGCAGTCATCTGATTTTTTTTTTTTTTCCCTGTGGTCATAAATACCTGGTGAGTCACCTAATGGCTGTGTGTCTGTTTTTGAGTCTTCAAGCTCAAGATAATCCATGCCATTTTCTATTTAGCTTGTGAGGCTACTGAGCATTTATAAAGAATTTCTGATCCTGTAATCCAAGTTTAAGCAATGTCCTTATTTTTGATTGGTTTCAATTTTGATCGATTGAAATACCTTATTTTTAGTTTATTTCTTAGTGAGAATGCACACATTTTGGCTTGCTTGCACAGTTACGTATTCCTCCAGAACTGTATTTTTCTAGACTGCAAGCATAAAAACCCAGAAGCACAGCGAAAGCAGTGGAAGGTGGGCCAAGCTCAGTGCTGTGACACTGAGCTGAAATGCCTGGGTGGGATTTCTCCAGTATTTGCAGATACAAGTGCACTTGCTGCACCTGAGAGCATCCCATTTTCCTGTGAAGTTGTTGTGCAGATAGCAGAGTTGCAGGATGACAGATTTTGCTGACAGCCTTGTTTATAGTGTCATAAGCTTGGATGAGAAACTTGGGCCATGCTGCTAAGCTTTACCTGCTTGCTCAGCTTCATGTTATGGGAGTGCTCGATGCTGTACCTCCTGGGGCTGGACTGCAGTGGGGAAAATGTGAGGGGAAGATTTCAGGCAATGGAAATGATTGCGTGTTTCCACACCCTCTTGTGTACAGAACACAAATAAAGAGCGTTTCCCTTGAGACTTGCTGTGGAGGGTGTGAGGAGAAGTGGAACCCACCCGTTTGCACTTTTTCTGGTTCATGTCCTTAAATGGGAAAAAAAAATCCCCGGAATTTAGCTCATGGAAGGGTTATAAATAGATTTGTGGAGATAAGGTTTTGCTGTAAATACACTGGTTTGGGATCTATTCAGGAAAGTGACACTGTAGGCCGACAAATATATGGGAAAGGAGGGCTGTTGCTAACGGCGGCAAGACCATGTTGTCATGCACAGGCACATCCTCTGTCCACACCGGTCACCATTCCTCCTCCATTTGTGTGGGGATCCAAGGGGCATGGCTAACTCTGCACCCCTAGGAGCTGAGTAAGTGAGGGACAGTTGTCGTTTGTGATCCCCTCATGTCTGTGGGACTCAGGATGTGCCGGAAGATTGCTTTGCCTCCCACCCCAGAGCAGCAGTGGCCGCAGGGCCGGGCTGGGCACTGTGGCCTGGCACAAGTCACTGCCAACCGGCTTCAAAGGGAGCTGTGCCCATGTGGAGGGGCTGAGATTGGTCCCTGTTTGTTTCTTATTTGCAGGGCTTTGATGTTCTCTTTCTGTGACTGCCACAGGGCATGTTACTAGCCTCTTCCCGCTTCATTCTTTTCTTTGACAGCGAGCTCTCTAATGGTGAAATGGTCCTCCCCCCCTTCCCCATTATTTTCTTCAGCTGCAGTGTTCACACCAGTAAAACCTCTTTCTGATCCAGAAGCAAAGGCAGGACTTTTCTAATCCTTTACCTTTCCAGAGCACATAGCAGAGCTTGTTGCATAGCCCAGATCATCACTGTCCAGTACAAAGCACTTATATGGAGAACAGTTTCTGTCTGCATCTTCCCTTTCCCCTAAAATAATGACCTAGTGATAACCTGCTTTCTCTCAGCAGTTTCAAAGCCAGGGGGAGAATTTGGCTTCATTTCTGTCTAGTTAAACCTTATAAGTTTGGGAAAGAAATTCCTTGGGCTTGACCACAAACTGTGGAAACGGGAGGTAGCTGTGTTAGCTCTGAGTTCAGGGGAAGCATTTGGCCAGCTCTCGTTTACTTGCAGAGCTGAGCCTCTCTGCTGCTGGTGCTACAGGATGTCATCCTACACAGGGGCTGTGCTGTGGCTCTGGGTCCTGAGGGGAGAAGATGGGAGAGGAAAGGGTTTGCTGCTCTGCAGGGCTCTGGGAACAGCAAAGCCCTATATATACGGCCACATCCTGCTATGGAAATTAGGGATTTCAAGCTAATTCCACCCACTTCAAATAAACCAGATTACAAAGACCAAAGTGCAGCATTTTAATTACTGTAAATATGAATAGGAGTCCTTAGGAAATCCTGATGATGGAGCTAAGCATTTTTGTGGCTAATGTATATTGCATTAACAAAAGCAGGCCAGCTGAAGAGTTCTATTCTTCTACTCCCAGTAACTTAACACATGGGTTGTCTGAGTTCTGCTGTCACTGCATTGCTGAGAAGGAGGGAAATGTTTTAACCTGGGCATTGGCTGGTCTGATTCTGATCTTATTTCAGCAGCTGTGTGGTGATATAAACCTTATTTCAGTTTTAAAAATAATATCTATTGGGTCTGATCTCCATTATCGTATTGTAAATCAGAGTTAGTTTAGAATCCATCCTTTTTGTTTTGCCTTCTGTACATCCCCTGAAGGATACTAGCAGCAGGGAATTGGGTCAGAATCGTGGTAATGAGCATTCACTGGGAAATGATATTTCATAAAAGAGAGGATGCTGGTAAACCAGTAAGCCAGTATGAATTCCACTGCTTATTTGCTCCATGGTGATTAAAAGGCCCCTGCCATAAATGGGAAAGGCC
>PPHD01026186.1:0-11540 GCA_002909625.1 Bambusicola thoracicus
CATAAGTCACACTGGTTGGACCAAAGCTCTGCTCTGTCTGAAATCACAGGGTCTTACAAGATGGAAGGCATCAAATGAAGATGCTCTTGTCCTGCCCAGAAGCCTGTAATACATTTTAAATGCATAATACATTTAAATTGTTCCTTTGAGTAGTCAATTAAAAAGCAGGATACATTTAATAAAAATTATTTTGTATAACTTTGTAATTTCTTTCAGGGTATCTTGGCTATACCAGTGGATTTTCATTGAGCTGTATGGTATTTTTCCTGATAGTGGTAAGTTCAGCCTGTTTTGTTTGTTGGATTAGTCACTTGATAAGATCTGCAGAATTTCTGAATTTCATTTCAATTTGCTTCTTAGTATTATTTTTAACAGTTAGCTCTTGTTCTAGGTTATTTACAAGAAGTTTCAAATTCTCTGTCTCGAATCGGCCCTAAATGCAACGTCACCTATCCTAACAAATAGCTCAGTACATGAGCATATGTGTAAGCCAAAGTATGTTATCTTTAATTCCAAGGTATGTTTCTCTTTATGATACTTATTTTTGATTCACATAATATATGCACCTACACCCCATGTCGTAACCAGCTCAGCACCACCTAGGGCCTGCTTCCACACATAACTCTGATGGTGAATGCATGACAGGTGTCCTTGCCCAGTGTTTTGGAGGTGCCGTGATGCCTGTAGCTCCTTGCAGCCTTGCTCTGTCACTCCATTGCTCAGGAAACTGAGACAGAGTGAGCACAGAGTGAGCTGCCTTGGTAGCAGGCATGCTAAGGCTGTGAGCTTGAGCTGCCACCGGATAACAAATGCTTTCTTTATGAAAGTTTTCCTTTCTGCTGCTTCTTACTTTCCATGCTGCAACTGAGTGCTTAGGCTGTGGTTCCACAGACACTGTAAGCCATGCCTGCATCCAAGAGCCAGAAGTAATCCATCTGTCCTGCACACAAACCACTTCTTTGTGACAGGGTGTGTGTTTCTGTAGCCGTATGGTGAACAAGATGAGGAAAAAGGATACAGTTGAAAGCAAAAATCTGATGGCCTTTCAGCTGGATGCTTTCCTTGATCACTGCACAGCTGCACAAAATGCTGTGCCAAGAGAGTGCAAAAGAGCAACTGGCTGTAGCTGTGGGAGCACAAGGATTTCTTCTTCCAGCTGTGCTGGTTTGCAGTGCTCTTGAATGGCACCTTATCCAGTAGAGCATGCTCCTCGGGTATCACCACTGCGTTCATAGAGAACGCGTATGCATACTATATGCATGCAAAAATTATTGTTATTTTTTAAATTCATCCTACCAGCTTCAGTGCAGGAAGCTAACCTGAATTAGTACGAGCACTTTTGTTCAGCTGGGGGCAGCCATCAGCCCAGATCCAAAGTGACTGGCCAAGAGGCAGTTAACTGGGTATGCAGTAGCAACATAGGTGTAGGTACAGTTCAGGCAGTGTCAAAGGGCACTCTTGTTCTCCTAAAGTGTTAGTGTTTACTTCAGTGCTGATGGATGCCCATCGGGAGCAGTCCATCTGAATTAGTCACACTGGACTCGAGCTTTAGAGATTTGCTCTCAGGGCCAACAATTTGCCAGTCACTTTAGCAACTGTGGTACATGAGAGGAGATTGTTTTGAGGCTGGCAGGAACCTCTGGGTCCGTCTGCTCCAGCAGGGACACCCAGAGCAGAGTGCTCAGGGCCATGTCCAAATGGCTTCTGTGTATCTCCAGGGATGCAGATTCCACAACAATAGTGCACTGGGAGTGAAGCAGAAAAGGCAACACAGGCCAGGGTGTGGAAACACCCCGCTTGAGAGCAACCAGTGTGCTTTCTGAATCCCCACCCCACTGGGCAGCCCCAGGATGGCTTCTGTGGTGATAAGTGTCCTGTGGCCAGCATGAGGAAACCTCCAAGCAGTGGGGAGAGCTGCTTGTAGGGATCGACTCCTTTTATCCGAACAAGAGGACTTTTTTCATGTGATCTCAGCTCGTACTAGTTTCATGGGAAGAATGGAAGCGCTTGAGCTCTGAGATCATTTATAAAGCTTGGCCAGATGCTGACCACTGAAACCTGCTCAGATTTTTGGTTGAGCAGTGGGTGAGGTTCCCTTCAGAGGCCATCTGTGCTTCATAGTGACGTAACGGTCTCTCTCTTTCCCCAAGGAAAAGCATGCTCCCTCCACAGTCCTCCTAGCCCTTTTGTTGTCCTGGGAAATGAAGGGGCTCTGTCTGGTACCTTGAAATATCCATTTATTTGTAAGTTCTGCATTCCTCTTCTCTTTTCTTACAGTCTGGATATGGGCTTCATCTCCAGGACTTCAGCCTTAGCACCATGGGTGTGCACCCCTCTCCATTCCGAGGCAGGGTAGTGTAGCAGTGATCCACCATACGTCCCCGTTACACATGGCAGCGTGTTGGTGGCGGTGGCAGTAGCTGGGCAGGGAGACCCCTGCCTGGGAGCAATCCCACAGCCACGTGGCATCCACTGCTGTGTGCTGAGGACAAAGTCAGGACTGGGCTTGGGTGGCCAACACCGAGATGTTGTCCTCCTCTCGGAAGAGCATTGCTCTCCTTATTTTGTTACATATGTGCCAGCTGACAGGTCTCCTGCCTTCTCTGATAAGGGTTCTCGACATTCATTTGAAGAGTCCAGATAGCTGGGAGCTGAGGTAGTTGAACGCAGATCATTTCTTCATACTGCTGGGAAAAATACTTATTTTTCTTAACTTTTTGTCTGAAATTCTCTCTGAACAGACCGTGTATGCTTTGCCCACCATCGCTTTCGCGTTTGTGTGCCACCCATCAGTCCTTCCAATTTACAGCGAACTTAAAGAGTAAGCCTTTCTCTTTTCTCTTTTCAGTTAATTGTTTTCACTGTTTTGCATGGAAAAAGTTAGTGCAGAGGTGCTCTGAGTCATTCTTGCCATTCGGAGGAGATGTGCTTCAATAAAAGCAAACAAGTCAGCGAGTGTGACTGTCAGCTAGGAAAGCTGGACTCCCAGAGGTGCTGTTGGGGTGGAGAGAAGCTGAGGATAATGCAGTACGTGGGGAGTTTTCTCTGGAAGCACATGGCAGCCTGGGGAGAGTCAAGTTGTGCCGACTGCTGTTATTTTGCGTAGGAAGGAGACGTGTGTTCAGCCCACGGCATTTGTTCCAGTGTAACTGAAAATCTGGTGTGGTACCAGAAACAAAAATGATTTTCAGCCTTGCCTGTGCTACTGTGTTGTCGCCAGAACGTCCGGCTTGTGGCCTTGGGCAGGGTTGTGCAGAGCTGGAGCTTGGCCCTGCTGCAGCCTGGCTGGGGCAGGGAACGACATGGGGCTGACATGGAGCCCTGGGCCCTGGAAGTGGGAAGGAGGCACCAAAGGGAGGGTTATGAACAGCCAGACCCATAGGGACCCTCAGGGTGTGCTCCAAGCTAGGTGCTTTGTATTTCACTTGAGTTCATCAGGCTCTCTGGTGCCTTTTTAGAGTATCCCTGCATGTATTTAAAAGTCTCTCTCTTTGTGTGGGTGTATATATATACTGTTTCACAGCAAATACCTAAAAATGAAATATTTACACTTAATCTATTTTACGGATCTGCTGTGGTCTGTATGCATCCATTATTTTCTACTCGTGGCAATACAAATTTTTTTCTGCAAACATTCAGAATGATATTTTTGGAGCTTTTTTTTCTGTGTATATGTTTACTCTCCTTTTATTTTAGCCTTTTAGTTTAATTACTGAAGCGTTTAAGGGCTGTCCCTGCCCACTGTTTCCCTTCCCTCTGTTTACAAGAGTATGGCTAGGGAGCAGAGCCATGGGGTGGTCACAGCATTTCTGGGCTTGAACTCCAAGTAAGATCCATTGCCCCCATCTTTCTTTTCCTTGTGCAGCTGTCAGTGAATGCCTGTTTTAAATGAAAATGAATTCATGAGTCTCTCCAGGATTGATATGTTTATGCAAAGACTTAATACATTTTTAAACAGCTATTCAGAAATGCAATCCAACCATTTTATATGTTCTCTTCTCTTTTCTTTTTCCAGCCGTTCACAGAAAAAAATGCAGTTGGTTTCAAATATCTCATTTTTTGCCATGTTTGTGATGTACTTTCTGACTGCCATATTTGGCTATTTGACTTTCTATGGTAAGTATGCAGAAAGAGAATACACTTGAAATCAACAGTGAATTCCAGCTGGAAAGTCCCATTCACTTACATTAAAATACTTTTTCAAAGATTTTTCCTTAGGGTTTTCATACTGAAGGTACAAACCCTTTCCTCTCTCCCCCTGAGATGAGAAGCACGGGTGAAAATAGTATTTACAGAAGGCACATTCAAAATATGAGTAAGATTTATTTAGCAGAACTGGGGATTAGCTGGGCCCTACCAAGGCTTTTGTTCCATGGTCCTTACTTGGGTGTTTTTTTTTTTTGTATGCATTGGTAATAACTGATGTGTAACTGTATAAAATGAGGAAGGTTTGAAAACAGGTCCTAGGAGTTGGAATCAAATGAGCCATTGCAGGATTTTTTGCTTTCTTATTTGACATTTTCATCGTAGACAAAACACCACATATTTTCCTTGTGTCCCTAGGGTTCACCTCTTCAGTTTTTGGTTAATTAAATTGGCTGCAAAGGGTGGGGAAGCTCAGAGGGTTGTCCCAGCTCAGCAGCCAAGCGTGGCTATTGCAGTGTCTGGAACTTGCACTGTGTCTCTTCATAAATATTGTTAAAGTTAGTGAAACAAACAAATCGTGTTGTATTGCCGTCCTAAAGGAACAGATGTAATTATTAAGTAAATAGGATAAAAAATGAATGTGGCCCAGGAAGCTATTCCCATTTCCCAGTATCATGGAAAAGTTGAAGCGCAGTGTGTTTGCTCATAGGCCATTAAGGCGTTATGAGGCAAATGACTCAATTGACATTTGTCTTTTATCTCAGAGTCACCTAAAGGTCATCAGTCTTCTCCACTGTATATTCTACATTCCAAGTGACCTTTTTGTTACGGTCTCCCCATTTGTAACACCATTCATTGTGAGCCACATATTGCAAGAGAAAGAAGTAAATATGAAATTCGGCTTTTTTTTTTTTCAAAGATGTACCTATCTCAATTTTCTCAGGCTCATAACGACTTGAGCCTTCTTGTGTTGAAGTAATTTGAGGTCCTCAGTTGTGATTTTCCCAATAAAACTGATGGAAGTGAGAGGGTATCTGCTACAAGCGACAGTAGCAGCAGCTGTTCTCATCTGTCTGCTGCTTGCTAGAACATTTACAGAAACACATCAGTAGCCCCAAGAGGGCAGTGGGAGTGAATCAGCAAGGACCCTTTGTCTTTGGCAGGAAGGAAATTTTGGTGAGGTCACCCCAGGGATGTGAGGAGGCAGATACCCGTAGGGACCACTCTGGGAACCTCTCACCCCATGGAGGAGGCGAAGGCTGCATCCTCCTGACCCCTGGGAGGGAGAGGAATTTCCCTGGTGGAGCAGGCATCCCTGCACATGGACACCATGTGCTTCCACGCAGCTCCACTGGGGCTCATACAAACACTGGCGACCTCAGGGTTAGTGCCACAAGAAACAACACAAAAAGGAGCCTAGGGAGTATCGACCCCCTCCACTCCACTTCACTACACTCCTCCTTGCCCTTGGGACTGACCAGATTTTGCCTTTTGTGTGTGCACTTAGTTTTCTATCCTCTTCCCTAGCTGGGTAAGACCAGGGTTTTTATTTTGTCCATTTCATTTTTACACCAGTAGTGCTTGTCTGTTTGCTGTGTTCTCGAAAGTGTTGCAGTTATGACTATATTTACATTGCAGAATTACAGAAAAGAGGTGTTTTTCTTCCCCTAAAAGGTCACTGTGGTTGGGCTCTGTGGTGTATCTAGCTGAAAGGAAAACAGACCTTCAACTGTAAGCCTTGCCTTTCACTTCCTACCCGGCTGCAGCCCGTGAGCGGTACAGAAGTTGCAGTCTGTGCTCGCAGGAGCAGAGTAAGCTCTGTGTCGCAGAAGCTGTGCATGTGCCCGGCTTGAAAGTCCCACTCCTAACCTGCAGGGAGGTGGGAGAGTGTTTTTTTTCTCCTGGTTGGAATTCAGGCGCTGCGGAGAGGTGTTGAGAGGTGGTCTTGCCCCAGGAGGATGCCCCGGGGGGAGCACAGGAGTTTCGCTGCAGGGCGGCTCTCTGCCTTCAAGAATAGAGGAGGTTGTACCAAGATTTTGATCTACACATGCCCACCGATTTCCTCTTAAGGACTTCGGTTTAAGAGCTATTACAGTTTACTGTCAGCCTTCTGAGATTAGCAGACAAACAAAACACAAGCTGTTCTAAAAAAGGGCAGCGAGTGTGGTTCTGTGGCGTGTTTCACAGCCGCCTCCCCGAGTTGCTGTGCCTAAATACTAGAAAGACACAAAGCAAGCATGTAGGTTCCCCAGCGACTTGCTTTCCCTGTCCATTATCAGTATTTAAACAGAGTGCAAAGGAAGAATTTTTGCAGGAGGGCTTCTTAAAGCATGGCCAGTGCCTTCCCGCTAGCACCCCAGCATGCTCCCTTGGGCACGCTGGTTGCGCAGAGCGCACTGGCTACGCTGTGGGCACTGTAAGGGGCAGCAGGTTCAAGAGAAAATTCAGAAGGGCAGCCCTCTGTGAAGCTGCCCAGGGGTGTGAGTGCAGATGTGAAAACATCCCACAGGGAGCTGACCTCAGACGGGTTTCGTTCTCATTGGAAAACAGAGGCACTGCTCTGTGCTGGGAGTTTATTTGCCGTTTTGACTGATTTAGCTCAACCCTGTAACTTATATTTAACTCAGCCATTGCAGTGCATGTGGTTATTTTTATACCATTTCAAACTTTAAAAACAAGCCCACAGAACTGATTAGAAGTAGCTTATTTTACTTTAATTATTTTTTCATACATATGTATATATTTAAGAAAGTTTTGGTGTATGTCTCACTGTTGTCTTTCCTACAGTGAAAATCACCTTAGACTTAAGCATGTGCTGTCTTGAATTAGGATGCATTCCTTAATCAGGCCTCCAAAGGATTAATCTGGAATAATGAGATCATTAAGATTTGGTTCAAAATGCTGTTTTAACTCAAGAACGTTCATTCCATACTCTTGTTTGCAGATAAATCACATGTTGTTCAAGAAGTCTGTTGTTAAGCAATGATTTTTGTAAACTAATTGCCTCCTTGCCAGAACTCTTACCTCACTGTCTTTTCCATAGAAAATGTGCAGTCAGATCTGCTTCACAAGTACCAGAGTAAAGATGACATCCTCATCCTGACGGTGCGCTTGGCTGTGATTGTTGCAGTTATACTCACAGTGCCAGTGCTGTTTTTCACTGTAAGTAAAAGTCTGCACGTGATTTGGAAGGAGGCGATCTCTGTACACACTGGATTTTTTCAAAACACAATCCAGCCATTTCCTAGTCGGTAGTGTTGCAACCTCAAAACAACTTGAGCTTGGATCAGTCTTTTCCCACACTGGATTCCCAGGGACTTCTGGAGAGCTTCTCCCTGCAGGAAATAAGTGAATCGCTTTCGGTTTTAAATTGAATCCACAAGGGCCCTCTCTTCCTTCACGTGATTTCACTGGAGCAGGCTGAGAGGTGAAGTTCATTATCCCAAAAGGCATAGTAGAAAGGGAGGAATATCCTTCAGATGCATCTACGCATACGTTTTCTAAATACCAGAATAATTGCAAGGATTATCTCAAAAGGCAGTACATCAGAGCCCGTAAATTTCCTGCCAGATTCAAGTAGAGCTTGTTGTCACACGAAGAACCGGTTAAAATAATCAAGGGGAGCCTTGAAGTGGCTGATGGACTGCTCCTAACAAAGAACTCTCTTTTCCTACAGGTGCGTTCATCGTTATTCGAGATGGCAAGAAAAACAAAATTTGACTTATGCCGTCATGTTTTTGTTACTTTTGCGCTTTTGGTTATCATCAACCTGTTAGTCATTTTTATCCCAACCATGAAGGATATTTTTGGTGTCGTAGGTACAGTATCCTGCCTTTGTACTACCAGTACAAAACTGTTGCTAATTAGCAACATGATCATCATGGTGTTGGCAACTACTAATACTCATTCTTTTGAATTTTGCAGGGGTCACTTCTGCCAATATGCTGATTTTCATTCTTCCTTCATCACTGTATTTAAAAATTACACATCAGGATGGAGCAAAATTTACTCAGAGGATTTGGGTATGCGTTCCTTCCTGGTCTATGCAAAGCATTTTGCATGTCATTCCTTAAAATGAGCTAGGTAGAAAGCCTGCCCCATCTGAACATATGTGAGCTGTTTCTCCTGACTTTCCCTTCTTGCCTCCATTAGCTGGCAGCCTCCCTTGCCCCTGTTCATTTGCCCTCTGCGTTTCCTGGTGCAGGGCTCCCCTGTGCACCAGGGCCCTTCTCTGTGGAGTGGGGAACTCTTCCTCTGTGGGAGCAGCAGCTCTGCAAGCAGGCACAGTTTTAGGCCAGGTGTGGGTGTCCCTCCAGCTGCCTTTGGCAGCCCTTTCAGCCCAGCAAGCTTTCTGCCCTTCAGTACGCTGAATGAGAAGGCATACAGCACATTTCGCATCCAGGCTTTGAGGAGAACAGAGCTGATAAGTCCTAAAGGCAGACTCATTTAATCCTTTTTAAGGATGGTTGGCATCTAAGAAGTGAATTGAAAGGGGAAAAATTGTTTTTTATGTTCAGCAAGTAATTATTAATGACAGTAATCTGTTTAATTATCTATGGGTCTTGTCTTCACCAGAAGACATATCCCATTTTAGCTCATGGTTTTGATACGTCACCTTGTAAACCTCCGTAAGAAGAAAAGTTAACACAGTTGAATTAATTGTCTTTTCTTTTTGTTCATTATTTTTCTCTTCTTTTTGTTTCAGGCTTCCCTTTTCTTGGTACTGGGGATAATGTTTTCCCTAGTGAGCATCCCATTGGTCATCTACGACTGGGTACAGTCAGGAGGTAGTACAGAAGGCAGCGACTGAAGTTGACCTTCTGAAAAGGAGACATGCCTGTTTGCTACACACCAAAATCACAACCATCCGTTCTGTTATCTATTCTACCTTTTGTGAGTTTATTCAAATCAAATCCAAATAATGATTTTCCAGTACTGAAAATGCTGTTTTGGGTGTATTTTCTTGCAGAAAACAGACCCGTTATTCCAACAGGCATATCACTGTCCCACAATACTGAGTTATCAGATCAACGTAAATTCTATATTGTCTGCAAGACTATATAGAGTATTGCTCATAGGAATTCATCACAACTTGTTTTTCCTCTTCCACCCATAAACTGCATTGTTCTGTTATTATTCTTAGCCCTTGAACCATGAGCTCTGCTCCTTTAGAGCAGCAGCATTTGTTATCAATTCCAGCTGGAGTGGTTATCCCAAATGTCATCAGTTCACTCCCTTCCCCATTGCATTTTAACAAAAAGTGCTCTCAAATTGTATGCATTCAGTTTGTTTCTTTGTTTTTTTTTTTGCTGTTTTGTACACCATTTGCCTCACCAACTAAGTGTAGCATTCTGGATATGGATACAAAAAGCACCACCAGAGCATAAATGAGCGCTGTATAAACTTAGGTCCTAAATCTGGTGCTTCTCTCTGTAATGTTGCAGTGGAGGAGCCAGCCTTAGGCTTGGCTCATTTGTTGCTTTGAGAAGCGTGTGTATGTGTATGTGTGTGTGTTTTTTTGCAAAGGGGTACAAGGAGCTGGAGTAGGATGATCATTATCAGCCACCATTTCCCAATAGCCAGGATGCTCAGCAATGAGTACCTGAACCTGAAGAGAAGCAGATGCTCAGAGACTTCCATAGGAAGTCTGCATTTCTTTCAGCATCAAACTGTTCACTAATGCCCTGCTCTTCTCCAAAGACAATGGCAGGCTCCAGTTTTATCAAAACCTACGCATTTAATTATACCTCATGCCTTTTGCATTCTTGGATTCATCAGTACACACCTAGGGTGACCTTGTAGAGATTTGCTCCTCTTGTGTTTTCACCCTCCTCCCGCTGAAGTCAGCAGTTTCTGACTGCATCTGGAGCAGGATCTGACTCACCCTACTGAACTACCAGATTTCTAATGGAATTTGAAGTCTGTAATATTTCTTTCAAATAACATAAACACTTTGCATTATGGAAATGTTTTATTAACATTTCACATCAATTCTTCATAACAATTACAGAAAAGACATTAAATTACTACTAGCAGAAACACTGTAACTTCTATCTGTTGTCCACAAAGTATTTGCCTAATGCCTTATAGCTGGTGTAGAGAGCTACTTATAGAGATTCAAATGCTAAGCAGGTGATTGTTGACCATCCTCAGCAGACATCTATTAGTGCACTGCCAACAGCATAATAGTCTTCACTTCGTATCATTCATCCTATGAGCTAAAATGCGTCTTGAGTTTTGCTCTCAGAAGATGAAACTGGCTCTTACTGAAAAAAAAAACCTGAAGACTGAAGGGAGCCCTGGGTCACATCCAAGGGCTAAGTAATGCCCTAAGTAATGTGTGTTTGAGATGTACCTGTCGGTGTGCAGTGACCCTCTGGCTCCCACTGTAGCTGTGGGAGGAGCCTGTAGTTAACAGCACTGCCTGTGGGTAAACTGTCATTACACCTTATTCTTTGTAAGGTTAGGGATGGAGAATTCAGGGCCCTGGGATTTCTGTGAGCTCTTGTTACCTCAGTTGCCCCCACTTTGTTCTACGTGGCTTGAAGGCACTGAGAGTTGAGACCACTGCGCCTTCTCAGGACCTTGAGAGTTGATTTCTAAGGGTAACATACAGAGAGGTTAGTTTGGGGCCTTACTTGGAATTTAGGCATCAACACGTGGTGAGGTCCTTGGAGCAGCCTGGCAGCAAGAAGAAAACTGGAAGTCCGCTCCTTCTAACAAAAGACCTGCTGATCTAGAGGGGCTCCCTCAGTCTGTCCTGACCTGCTAGATTTCTATTCCAAGCAACACAGGCTCCCAGCAAAGTCTCCAGCATGACATCCTTCCTCCCATGCAGCCTAGTGTTCAAAACATGAACAGTTAAGCTAGATGGGCCCCAGGGCTGAGGCAGACTGGGGATCAGCTGATAATGCTTTCCAGCAACTGACCTCCAACCTGTGTTAGGACAGCACAGATCACCAGATCTCTGTGCACCTCCTCTTTACGTGACCACTTTCATCAGGTGGGCCCTCACTCACTGTAGCCTACAAGTCCAGGTGCTAGTGAAAGGCCAGAGAGAAGAATCTGTGCTTGCCATCTCCTCTCAGCTTGTTCCCTGCATCTTCCAGCTTGAGATGTCATTTGTGGCTTCCCTTTTACAGGCACCCACAAAGGCAGCTGTAGAAGGAGCATGGTTTCTAACTTTGAATCAGAAAGATGTTAGCACAGCTTGTAGAGACAGGACGTGGGGCAATGGTTTTAAACTGGCAAAGGTTAGAATTAGATTGGAAGGAAGCAGTTCTTCATGATGAGAATGGTGAGGCACTGGAATGGGCTACTCAGAGAAGTCGTGGATGCTCCATCCCTGGCTTTGTTCAAAATCAGGTTGGGTGGGGCTTTGAGCAACCTGGCCT
>PPHD01026188.1:0-11539 GCA_002909625.1 Bambusicola thoracicus
GATCTGCAGGTGAGTGCAAATGTGTGATGAGATCTGGGTGACTATCCTGGGACACTTGCATGCCACTGGAGTGCTGCAGGGCCCTGTGTACCGAACCCTGGAGGTTAAGCGCAAATCTTGTAGCAGACTTAGTTCTTTGTTACTGTAGTTGAAAAATAACACGTAGGTTTGTTTTCTTTTCTTTCTTTAAATGGCATTGAATTCATCTGGGGTCATGAATCCTATTTTGAAAACTGTTTTTTCTTTGCCTGGGCAGCTTTGCTAACATTTTGGGATTTTTACAATATTGTGGACTTTGGGGTCTTTGGGATTTTGCAAAGTTTGCTGCTTGTGCAGAAAGGCATGAGTGCTGTTCAGGAAAGGTTTTCTTTGGCAGCTCAGTACTGTAGAGTGACTTGAAGTGATTAGGCTATTGGGGATGTGCAATTAAGGACTGGCACCTGGAGTGGTGCTGTGCCCGTGCAAGAAACAAAACCCAGAGCTTTCAGCCAAATTTTACTCACACCTGAGTTTATTTGATGGTTCGAATGGACCTGAAAACTATGCCACAGACTTTGGTTTGGGTTGAAACTAAGCCAAACTTAAGGTTTTACTGTGCAGTAACGCTAGCACTCAGAAAAATACACAGAGATGAACTTCCCATTGTGAGGCCATGCTGACCCCTGTCAAAAGCTATATTTTGCTCAAGAGAAGAGCATGAATTGTGATAGTGCTCCTTTTCCCATGCCCATTCATATCGGCGGAGCATTGGGACCCATCAGGAGCTTTGCTGTCTCTGTCTTAGCACTGTCCCGTGCCAGGAGCCAGCCCACACAGAAGCAGCCACGTTTACCCTGGCCAAATTTGAGCAGCCTCTGAAGCATGAGTCAAAGTTTGCTAAATGTGAGGTCAGTTTTTGCATTTCTGATACTTTATTTTTTTCCAGACTGTTTATTCTGTGCACGTTTTATTGCTACAACAGAAGTCTGGGCATGTAGTTATATTTTTTGCTGGATCTGGGCATGTGTTCCCAGGAACCTGGTAATCAAAACAACATGGATATGGGAGTGCAGAGCATCCGAACCACCAAATATAGAAGAGAATTGCCTCTGTGTTGTTACATGGACTGTTGTGGGGTTGGTTTTGGTAGGTTTTGTTGTTGTTTTTTTTTTTTAATTTTTGGTTTGTTGGTTTATTGGCTTTTGGTGTCTGTTTGGTGTTTTTGGTGGGGTTTTTTTTTGTTCTTTTTGTTCAGCTATATACCACTTAATCAAATTTAGAGGCAAAAGGTCAAGCATTGATCACACATTACTGATCATGACATCTACTGATGTTTCCTGAGAATTCAATTCTGCGTACTAATAAAGCCCACTTGCAATTAGCATGCTTGAGAGGACCTGAAAAAAGGTTCAGCACATTTGAGTTTGGAAAGAATAATAAAATGTCTTATCGTCAGAAAAGCCCGCTCTGTAGAGCAGGAGACAGAGAACGCTGCATTTGCTATTCTGTGTGTATAATAAATATCTGTTTAGGTATGTTACAGCCGAAATGCAAAATGTCAGTTTTTATTAATGAAGCAGATAGTGCAGGAGGAATGATGAAGGCTGGCTGTGTGTCCTGAGCAGCTGGCACTGCTTTTCAGAGCAAGTATGATCCAACTGAGGGATGTGCATGGGCAGCAGGATTTGAGATTTGGGGGAAAATGCAGGTTTGAGCCTTGTGATAAAGAGGAGAAGAACATAAAAAGAGCTTTAAAAAGGAAATAAAGGATGTAATTCACAGCCCATTGAAATCAATGGGAATTATCTCATCTCAGTGGGCACTGGATTAGGCCTCAAAAGGGTTGAAGCAACATAGTGTAATTCAAGCAAATTTCCTTTAGTACCAGAGCTTGAGAGCTGAGGTGTTCAAAATGAGTGCTTTGGAGTGAGCCAAGCACAGACGCACCCACGTGGTCTCCATCTGCATCTCCTTCCCTTGTGCAGAGCTCAGAACAAACCATGCCAGTTCTGACAAGTGCCTCGCATGGCCCGAGCACAGCAGTGGTCCTTTCTGACTGTTTCTTGGAAGTGGAATATCCAAAAGGATCCTCAGCATTTACAACTGCGTTTTATTAGAACACCAAAGTAATACATGGCAACAGGGGAATTCTTTAAACAGAAAAACTGAGATGCAGTCGGTGAGAAAAACTGAATAAAAGGTTTGCAGACAAGCTTATCCTCGCTGAGGACAAAAGGGTGACCTGATTCCTCCAGCTTTGGTTTTCGGTCTATCAGCTTTCATTTTCTCCCTGGGTTACAAAAATTCTGCCGTGTCCTTTGAATAGGCATTCGCAGAACTCTGGATCCCTCGGGAAGTTCTGTTCTAGCAATTGCTTCCCAGGGCACATTTGGTGCTGTGTCCCCCAGACCCCTCTGCATTTCTCAGGGGTGTTCATAGTCTTTTCTCATCTTCCAGGTTTCTTACATACTGGTTTCTGGTTTCCCTTTTACCACCTAGCCTGACCTCTGCTCCAGAAGGACTCCCAGAAGCAAATATTCTTAACTGCACTTTGTTGGGGTTTACTGTCATCCCTTCCAGACAGTTCTCCAGACTGTAACAGGAAGCAAAATATCATTATTTTTTTCTTCCCTGCTCACCAACCACAGTCTTTTGAGCAATGTGTGTGTACAGCATCTAATTGTAATGCCTGTGAAGAAAATAATGGTAAGACTCAGACTAAACATTCCAGTAGGTATGTGACACATAATACATGTCACAGGCAGTGGAGAAGTAGAATACTGTGTTTAAGATGCTCCTTGATGTGATATACCCTATTGGCATAGGTGTGTGTTAACAGTGCACAGTACTTTGGTTTTTCTGTGTTACAAATTACCTTGGGAAGCACAGAGCCATTCCCAGATCAGGGATAATCCTTTGTGTTGTTTTTTGTTGTTGTTGTTGTTTTGTTTCTACACTGCCTGTGCTAATGGATTCCACGCACAGCGTGTCATTACCATGGTGTCATTCGTATGAAAGTGTCTTTGCCACAAGTGATGCTGTAACAGCATCCTAATGCCCTTCAAATGTTGAAGCTAAGGAAATGAAATATCTACATGAAATGAACAGTAGTGAAATTTCATTTCTTAGGAGACTGACTGCTTCCTTTTCTGTTCTGGGTAACTTTATGAAGGCTGCTATGTGTCTTTTATGGATACTGCACATAGAAGCATACCTTTGACGCTGATACTGACCAGAAGATAATTGCTAAGAGCAGTAAGAAATTACTGTTTCTCATTGATCTATTAAGTGCTGTTTATGGCAGATCTTCCTGCAAAATGTAAGGTACACTGCCCTTAAAGATAGGACAGCAGTCTTAGATTTACTTCTTACTGTTCTCATTTCAAAACTGGTACTTCTGCAACTGGTGCTGAGATAGCAGAAACATGATTGCTTGCTGATCTCAGGACAATTTTCTCAGAAGATCCAATATGGTGAGAGAGCAATCTTAGCAGTGGTAACGTCAGTGTGTTCATTGGATCAGAGAGCATGCCAGGTCATAGCTTAATATACTAATCCTAATTAACAGTGATGCCATTTTTTGATGAGTTACAGAACTGTCTGCCTTTCACTATGTCATCATATAGAGCACGTGTGGCACATAGTTATAGTGTTAGGCATGGTAGATTTACGTAGCTGGCTGAGGGCTGAGGGTGCAGTTTGCTTGTGTGAACATGTAGATTTTCCTCTAGATCAAACAAAAACAAAAAATTGATGATGTTTTTGGGGTGTGGGGAGGGAGAAATGAATCTCACCGGGCTGCATAGCTTTTGAAAAGAAAGGAAATAATGATCTTAAGCTGAAATAAATGTGTTTTACAACTTTAGAAAGTGAGAAAGGGAGAAAATTTTCAAATATGCAGAGGGAGTGCACAGTCTGAGCTGCCAACACTGTCAGTGCTCAGCTAATATGACTAAATGAGATCAGCCCACCTATCAGAGCATTAGAAAGGGTTCAGAGATTGCTTAAGATAAAACGACTGGTAAAGAAATGAAGTACAGGAGCTTTTGTCTTTTGAAGTACAGTAGGCACACAAATCCCATTATTTTCTAATAGGATTTTACACACACCTTTCCCCCACCAGTTTGAAACTCATTTGAGCTGCTCATACAGTTTGGAAAATGTCCTTTCTGGTTGTCATGGGTGGGACATCCATCTGATTTATTTTGCTGCATGCAAGCTAGTCAAAAGAACCAGGATAAATGGTTCTTGGTATTTTCAGCAGGTATTCGGTTTATTTTCTATGTATGATGTTGCATTTCTCTAAAAGAAAAATTTTATCCAAAAAAAAAAAAAAAGAAAAAGAAAAAGAAAAAGAGGTTTCAAAGTCTGAGGCTGAAATTGTTAGAAGAGAATCCACAGGTTTCACTGTCCTCATTCAGTGTGCCCTTAAGTCTTTTCCTGAAAAACGGAGAGAAATTAATATTGTTTTATAGACAGGTTCAAGGATATGTTAAACATTTAATAGGTTTCAGGTAATATCTAATATATTTAAGTGCAGTTTTATCCATGTCTTATTTGTCTTCACAGTACAGCACGTTGCCCTGTTCTTCATATGGCCTTGCAGGTGAATTTACAACCAAAGAATAAATTCACATAAAAAGGAGAAATGAATAGATCCTGTGCAAATTACATGACTTGAGCTTCAGTAAGTTTCACAAATCACCTTTTACACTGAAACTTTCAGTTGTGTCTGTGTATCTTTAGCCCTTGAAAACTTTTGGTTACAGTTCAGATTTCCCTGTAAGTGGTAAAATTAGTACAGTACATTCCTATTGTCTGTGTAGTCTCCTTCTTTGGAGAATGTATCACTGCCCTGTAGCTCTTCTTTTCTTGCCAGTCCTAGAAAAGATGATTTTGCTGAAAAGCTGTCACTAGAAATTGACATTGACTTAGGCTGAGGCAGGGTTGTTTCCCCTTGTCATTTCCATAATGGGATTACAAAGATTTAGAGTTGCACTGTTCTACAAGACCCAGTAGCTGGACTAGTGTCAGATCCCTCCATGGCCATGCTGTGAGCTTTGTCACAGATATATAATTGCCCTAATACTTTTGTTTAGAACAGAGAACCCTATTTGCGTGAATCCCAGAGAAGATCTTGAGGGTGTAATGACTTTCAGCTGATGTCTGCTTATTTTTCTTTCCTAATTCCTTTCACACTGGGAAGGCAAATTTTGTGGAGGATTGTTACCTAACAACTGGGAATAGGAAATGATGAGCTGGGTGCCAACTCTGCTCCTCTGGCACACCCAGGTACCCAGAAGTGATGTTGTATATGTCCATATTCTTCCCTCAGAGTCACAGTAGCTGAAAACAGGACATGGCACAGGACTTTGGTGCCTGGCTTATGGCAAGACTTTCTCCTGTTTCTTCCCTGCACCTCAACACGGAACAGGGACTGTGTGTCCCTGGGGGAAATGCATTGTTGCTTTCAATAATGGTGCTTAGATGTGAGGATACTCTTTTTAAGATTGTTCTAATCTCTGGGCACTTTCTGCTTTAGCACTCCCTGGGTTCATGACACACACTACCGGAGTTATAATCTATGTACCATCACAGAAATTAGGCTTGGTTGACTTAAGGATCTTAAGGATGTTAAGACTCCTCAAGAGGTGCTTTTTTTTTGTAAAAGCAGACAACATAGTGTGTATCTGACATTTAGGCTGTCTAAATCAACTTTGTACTAAAGACCAACTGTATGATAAAATGATGTATTTGGGGCAGAGAACCTACATTTGCAGGACAGCTGTCCACCTACTAGATACAAAAACAAGGCACAGTGCCTGAGCTCACTGCAGCTCTTATCCTCATTTGGCAGAAAGGACAGCATCTCCCATCTGCCTGAGGGCAGTGAAAAAGTCCCCCTTGTCCCACAGACGTGTGTTCCGTTTGCAATCAGTGAACGCTTGCGTAAGTAAAAACAAGACACATATGTGTTGTCAGTTCCATGTCAGAAACCTTTCAGAAATGCCTCATTACTTTCTGTAGCCAATGCTACTTGGTCTTGATGCAGACTGAGCTGCTGAAAGACTTGGAGTTCTGTCAGCATCCTACTGCTGTTGTCTGAAGATTTCAGTGCTATCAGTTTTGATTAAAGCGGTATCTTCTGCATTTGTTTCCCTAAATGCTTTATTACCCAAAGTAATAAACGCAAATAGATGTTCTCGACTCTTGTCAAGAACAAAAAAAAATCTGTGCAATAAAAGTCCACCTTTTAAATAGAGAAACTGCAAAAGAGCTCTACTTCCCAAGTATTATTTAATGGTAATGAAGAGAGCAAAAGATGAGCTATATTGGAAAAGCAATAAAGGCCAAGTTGCTGTACATGACATCTAATTTCTGTATCAATTGATTCACCTGCTATTGATGTACTGCTGCGTTTATACACCCTGCCCCCTCAGTGAAGCATTAGGTATGGCCAAGTGCTCCTCCTTGCTGAGCGCCAGCACCGTCAGACCCTGTGCTCTCTTTTGATTAGCTTGCTAATAGAATTGTCTAGGCGGCATTTTTTCCCCCTAATCTGGAAACACCTATAAACAATTAAGGTCAGCTTCATACTCCGCCAAAAAGCCTGCAAGCATGTGACAGTCGCTTTGTGGAGAATCTATGATAAATCCAGCGTGCTGTGAGGAATGCATCTCAATTTGTGTGCATGTTTCAGGCAGGGGCTGTGAAGGTCCTTGCTCTGAGCCCCATTCTTGATGTGGTTGCTGGAGGTTGTTAGGCCACCACTAACAACTGCAAAACATCCTTCTTCCATCTCCTGCAAATGGCAGAGGGGGGCTGCATGGTTGAGGGGTTTTGGTCCTGTGTCACTGGTGAAAATCTGACTCACTCGGGTTCTTTAGAGCTGACCAGTCATTTCTGTGTGATGGCTCTCAGGCGAGTTTCAATCTCATTCTGGTATCTAACGGATATGAAAAGCTGACAGGAAATCCTGCTAAGTACTACCAGACAGGTCCTCCTCTTGGCAATCACAGCAAAGAGGAGGTTGTAAAGGAGAGTGAGAACAAGGCTGCAGTCTATCTCGCTGCTGGGTTATCAGGAAGGTGAGGCTGAGGCGTGGTGCCGGGCAGCACAAGGGCAGCCTGGCTTCCTGAGGAACCTGCTCTGAAAATAAACACAGGCATCTGCTTATCACACTGCACTACTGATATCCCTCACACACAGTGGGCTCATTTGCTTCCTAAATATAAGAAAAATGATATATTTTTTTCCTCCCGTATTCCCACCTGTGGTAACAGAGGGCTCAGTGTAATTTTGCTATGCATCCAATCACTGTGCCCAAGGCAGAGGCAGGTGCACATCTGGTAGGGGGGCTTTGGCCACAACACATGGCAGAAAGCAACTTGAAATGCCAGCTGCTGCAGGAGTCATGCCAGCCCCTGGGTCTGGCACAGCATGTCCAACTTGCCCTGAGGGCTGCACCAGGGCCACGGCGACGGCCGGAGCTCTATGGTCTGCAGAGTAAGTTTTTCAAAATACCAACATTTAATTTGTCATCATTAATTTCAAAATCTGTATTCTAAAAAGGTGAAAGTAGGAGAGTTACATCTCCTGAAGTCAGTAGGCCACCAAACCAAGTTTGCTTTAAAATCTTCTGTCAGGCTTTCTGGATCAGCCTGTGAAACAGCTGATGAGATGGTGTTGCACCGGATCACATTCTCTTCATATGGCAGTAAATTTTAGGAAGTCTTGGCTAATCCAAAATTGAGGCTGCAGTAATGAGGGCTTCATTAGAAAGTCACAGGTAGATTTTTAGCACCACCTACGCCGTTCCAACCTGACATTCACTGGGAAATTATAGGCTGTTGTGTTTACATCTGTAACTGCTTTGCAATGTTTGATAGCTTTCTGAGGAATTTATTTATTTATTTATTCATGTATTCAGTTCAGGAGAGCAAATAGCTCGCGTTGGCTTGCTCTGTCAAATTCAAGCTGACACAGTCACTCCGTAAGGAATGTCTGTCTTTCCAGTATATATGTGACTAAATGTTTCAGGCACCACAACCAAAAAATGTAAAATAATTCTCTTAAAAGACAACACAATTGGGAGGTGTTCCAGCTCTCTGCTGGCAAAGATTACTGGAGATTATGTACAGACACGCACAGCGAGCAGTGCTGTTGTTCTAACAAAAGGATAAGGAAGAGCCTTTAAATGGTCCGGAATACTTGGATAACATAAAAAGCTGTGAAAAAAAAAAAAAAAAAAACATCTTCAGAAAAACAATGGATTGAAAATATCAAAGTGGAACATGTCACTGGTCCTATGCAGAGGCCAAGACTTGGCACGAGAAACGGAAAGCAGCTTTCAGGGTGGCATTCAGCTTTTCTCATGCAGATTTTTTTTCCCTCATCTGGCAGGAAAACTGCAACCCTTCTCTACTATCCACGTACATCCTGCACTTCCTTGCCAGGGATCAGCCGGACCTCCCTGTGCCTTTTCACATCTCTCCTGCTCAGAAGCTTGCACAAGCATTCTGTGCTGCTCTGCAGTTCTGCTGCTGTAACTTCATTAGGTATGTTGACAAATATTACTAATTTACAGATGTTAAAAAAGTTGCCTTTAACTAGACTGTTTTCTAACAGAATAGCTATTTTAATTTATTGCTTACTATGGTTCAGCTATATTAACTTAACTTTAATCCTACAGGCGTAAGCATATAGATATACACACACACACCAATAGAGGGAGATATATATCTCTGAGTGTATGGATGCATTGAAACAGCCTCATATGTGTGCACACGTAAGGCTGAGATTCACAAAAGCAACTAAATATGGCCGATTTCAATAACAGCATAGTGCCTAACTGCTGTGCTAGGATCTCAACCATCTATAAATGTCTCTGATCTTGTACAGCACCTGGAAAGTTCAGAAAATCACAAATGAGAAACAGTGGGTTTTCATGGTGGCTTCAGAGAATTGTTATGAAGACAGGTGATGAATTCTTTTGCTATCAACAGCACACATGCTTTGTGCTCTGCAGCATGTCATCAAATTCTTCAGTTAATTACTCACTAATTATAACACTGTTGAATGGCTACACTGTGGCAACCATGTAATTATGGAGCATAAAGTACTGAGCAGTTGCAAGGCTGAGCATATTGACTGATTACAATAAATCCCCTGCTTATTGTTGATATTTTTCACCTGCTTAACTATTGTAATGTTTGCCTATCGTGCCCTCAAACTTGGAGCAATATATGAAGTGTTAGTAGCAGAAGTTAATTAAAGTTAAAAGCAGGTAAGCCATGTTGAAATACAAGTGTAAAATGACAAACGTATGTTGAAAAGAAAAATCTGGAAACAACCCTTTGCATCTGTCATAGCATTTCTCTCTCGCCCACGGAATTACTCCCTCTCTGAAAGGGGCAACGGGAGAAACAGGCCGCTGATGTTTTACAAGTCAAGTGTGGAGAGTCAAAATCTCAGGGCGGCTCTCAAAAATGGGGGAAGACTTTAGCATGCGTGTTCTTCCAGACTTCCAACATCACCAGGGGGGAGAAGACATTGAAAGAGCTGCAGAAAGCTGCCAACTAATGAATCCTGCAGGGCACTGCTGGCGTGGGACTGCCTGGAGCACCATGTGCCCCCGCACACCCAGCAGCTTCCCCGCCTGTGGCTGACAGGATGCAGGTGATGCACAGCTGGCTGGGAATATACTTCCTAAACAGCCTCTTATATCACGGGAAATGTCAAATAACTGTCTTAGGGCACTTTCCTAGGCTGTTTCATGCCTACTGTTAATAAGGATCCGCATCTACTATTGTATGTGTTTAAAGAAAAAAAAATAATCCATCCTTAGAGCAAGATATTTTTCTCTTTGTATTTTCCAGAAATCATTTTTCTGGCCCCTCAAGTTACACTAATGTTCAGGATCTGGGAAAGTGTATATTAAGCTGTCACTGCCATTCATATCTAACGCTAGCCAAGAACAAGATACAAAGCTGCTGAGCAAAACACTAATTCATTAAAACTCAGTGAAAGCCTTGCTTGCTCACGTTGCTACAAGTAGTTCTTACTTTGTTCTCGAAATGGAATGGCAAAGCAGGAAATGTCTGATCAAAGGGTTTTCAACTTCATGTTTAGGAAAGTGAGTCACTCAACATTTGTGTGGTTCTTCATTCACTGACAATGCCACCTGCTGTATAAATATGCATTCAGAGGAAAGCTCAATGATTGTAATGTGCAGAATATCTAAATAGTACGTAGTCAACTTTTCAGTTTCAAGAAAACATGAAGGTTTTTTTTTGCAATGACAAGGCTCTCTTACAGTGTACTGCTAGTCCCTTCCCCGTGAATAGAGATTGACTCTCTTGAGCGACCTTGACTTTTTTCTACATTTAAGGGCTCTGAAAGTTGATAGGAAGCCTATGGTGTCTGCGTGAGCTATTAGGGTAAAAGGACTGACAGTACACTTTGAAGCTGCTGTCTTTATTGTTGGTGTTCATTATCAAAAAGAATAAAATGTTTTAGCGAGATGTGATAAATTAAAGCCATGTGGGAGATTGCAGGAACTGGTGGGTCTGTATTTTGGGCTATGCTTGGAAGAAGAAAACTGCTGGTGTAATTACACTGTGCTCCAGACAGTAGTGTGTCTGACCTGTGGTCAGATGTAATTTTATGCCCATACTGAAATGATGGTAATAATCCAGCAATTGAATAACACCTTGTTCTCTTCTCAGAGTCCTCTTAGCATTGTTACAGCCAACGATGTATCCACAGCCTGTACTTTTTCTCTGAGCGTTTTGTTTGTTTTGGAAATGTTCCATTCCTCAAACGTCATATAACCTTCAGTGTAAGTGATAGCTTGGACCTGGAAGACTTTCAGAACACAACAAGGAGACATTTACTGCCTTTCAATGCCTATTGAGAATGATAGACTGGTAGACTCTTCTGTGGGTGATATATATAAAGTGTGTGGATGTTTGCCAGCATATTCAATGTATTTTAAAAAGCAGATTACTAAACAGCTGACTCCAGAAAGATTCTTCACTCTTTATTGCTTATTCTGCCATAGCTCTGGTCTCTCTTTTGTTTTAGTTAGGTTTTTTTGTTGGTTTTTTTTCTGTCTGAATTCAGTTATATTTCTTGCACTGTTGTAACTGGGCCTGATTCTAGACAACCTGCTATGAATTTGCTGATTATATTATTGCGTCTTTGAGCTTTTTTCTCATTTCCTTTGAAACTGTTGAATAATTTATCCTTAGGATAACTTTCTTACATTCATTTCCTTTACATCCATAGTCACACATGGCCTTCAGAGTGCTGTCAAGGTGAGGCCAGTTTGAAAGCCATGAATGGGAGGTGGTGAACGGGTTTCACTTCACCAGTCTGGTGCCTTCAGATTTTGAGCACTTGATAGGCTATTATGGAAGTTGCATCTCCTCATTCCATATTCTTTGATCCCTAGAAGCTCTTTCAAGCACAAATATTGGGTGGTTTCCTTAGACTTGGGAGCAGAGATTTGCAAGCAAATATTGATTTTGATTTGATATTGATTGTATTATTATTATTT
>PPHD01026189.1:0-11539 GCA_002909625.1 Bambusicola thoracicus
AAATTAGAAGACTTGGAATCAAGGCAAGAATAAGTCCAAATACAGAACAGGGTTTCCATTACATCACTTCACTTCACCACTGTCTCCTTAGGGCATGTGGACACCAAAAGAGTTGACTGCCGGCTTCATTATTCAAAAACAATACATTCTCCCCAGCATTTTTTTTTTTTTAAGAGAAAACTAATTTCCTGTTATGTTAACCAGGGCTAATTTTCGGATGTACCAAACAGCATATCCAAGCTCTTCGTGCCTGACAGCTTAGGCAAAGCTATTGCTATTGTGATGGATGTGACAACCTCTTCCACCCCAGGCTAGTCCTTGTGACTGTCTCAGACAATTCAGAACCAAATTCTGGACATGGTTTCAGAAAATTATCCACCACATCGTAGTGTAAACTGGCCCCATGCACAAATACTATTTTGATAAGAACCAGTTGACTTACCAGGCAGCATAGAAGGTAAAGAAACACAGATCTTCCAGTACCTAAATGGGTAGAAAACCAGATTAAATTTGGAGTGAACAAACTCATTTAAGTTTTTCACATGTTTTGGCCATAATGGAAGCAGTAGCATCTTTGGCACTTTTCTAGCAACGAAAATTTTGGCAGGGACAGAATGCTTTCACTTGAAATAGATGGTTCCATGGAAAATCTGGTATGGCACTCGTTGCCCACTACCTGCCTGGCTCATTCCTTCCAAGAGATGGCTTCAGGCAACTCATCTTTCTTACCTCTTACACCAAAGCATCAGGGAGGTCTTGAACATTTCCTCTGTGCTGTACCCTGCTCACAGGCATTGCTGAATGGCTGACTCCCATTGGAAAGGGAATAGATTTTATGTCTTTTTCTAAAAGGAAATTGCATTTCCTCCCTCAGAAGGCAACTTCTGGCCATATAGGTTTGTTTGCCTCCAGCAGCTACTGCTTTTATGCACATCACAGAGAGGTGTATCATGTGGCAACAGTGCAAATGTGGGATTATTTTTTTGTCTTTAAATAAGGCAAGTTTAGTACTTCACTATTCAAGACACGTTACTTTCAGATCTGTCCTGTGAGAAACTGAGATCACTGCAGCCTGGAGACCTGCCAGGACTCAAGGGAATTGCAGTCCTAGACTAATAAATTTTGGTCTGACCTGGAGTAATCATAAATCTTAAATAACCTCTCTTACTTCATTCACATTACTCTAAGCTCACCATGGTGTTTCAGACCCTGAATATTGCCCATGCCCACTTTTTTTGAAAGGTCAGTTTGGTGGAAAATTTGCCTTTGAGGAACCACTCCTGCTACCATATTCATTTGAAATGGGGGAAAAAAAAAAGAAAAGAAAGAAAGAAAAAAAAGAGGCTCTTCTTGAGAAGATGAACAATCAATATATTCTGTTGTATTTCCAGGCCTTTCAGAAAAAATCCTTCTCATCCTTCCTTTGCTGTCTTCATCTTAGCAGGTCTCTCAGAAAACTGATGAGGTCAAAGTGTAACTTGGGACCTCAAGCAAAACTTGAACATGTCCTTTTAAAGTCAATCTGCTTCCAGGGAGACAAAGATTCAGTGTTAGGCAAAACAGTCCTGTTTCCCAGCTTCCACCAGCCACAGCAGAAATTGCTGCTACCCAGTCAGCCTGAATACATTAACTATTTCACAGCATTAACCAGTATACCATCATCACAATATTGATGTCAAGAGGTTGAGCCAGGGTAGGGCAAACTAGATTCACAATTTGCAGTAGTTTGCAACATAGGCTGGGTTTGTGCAGAGACATTGGCCCACATCTCGTTATGTTCAACTGACTTGGAAAAGCTGTTCCTAAAAGTTAAGATCGGGGCTGAACCATAGGTAAAGGTAGGACTTTGTATATTTTGTCCCCAGTCCTGAAGGACAGGTGTAACTGAGTTTTATTTCCTACAGTTTTCAAAGGCAGTTCTCTGCTCTTAACCCACACTGACCTCCTACAGTAGCCAGACTGTTCCTCTGTTGCTCATATGCACTGATTTTTTGATTCACGTGAGCCACTCCACTGCTTGCATCGTCATTACAGCACACCTGAGATTCAAAGTAAAAACTTTATCTCCCACATTCCCACACATACGGTAATTGCTTGTGCCCCAGGGGATTCTTGATATTCTCATCTACCTTCAAGAAGGATCATTTGTCACTTCAAGCCCTCTAGCCACTTGGAACATGGAAATTCCATTTACACAAATTCAGGGCCCAGATTGTCTCTCTGCTCTCACTGTTGTCACAGCAGCCTAATTCAAAAGTGGTAGTGTCAGCCCTTCACCTGCACAGGACACCTCAGTGTTATGAGTAGGAAACATACGGTGGAAGAGGGGGAACACTTCCTTCGGTCTGGCTCAGAACTACAAGCTGAGCATGCAGAAGAAACCTAAGGGTTTTCATACATTTGTAAGAGCCATACATTTTTTAGAGAGACAGTAAGCTACTCTAAAAATGGCATATCACAGAAATATATCACAAAAATTGTTAGTTCTTCCTCTCCTTAATACTTTCAGAAAGTCCCCATAAACCAGGAGATGAGTTCTGGAAGATCACACTTAGTTTAGGGAGCTTCCTATCTGTCTTCTACTACAAAATGGATTATCTCAGGATTTTAGCCTCATATTAAGCTTCTTGGGAAGTTTCAGATGTAGTCTTTCCATGCCAGACAATCTCCAAATGAGCTGTTTGCACAAACAACAATCAAGCAGCCTTCTCTTTCTGCCAGAAGAGCTAGGCCGAAAGGGACTTTACAAACACAGTTTTTTCCACCATAATTTCCAGATCAAGATTTTCCATTAATCAGCCACTCATTTTTTTGTGGCTTCCTCTCCAAGAGGCTCAGTCCCAAGCTAAGGAACATGAGGGCATGGGTCCAGCTCCTCTCTGGTGCATGGCAGATAATTCTCAGAAATATGCAGGAAATCTGTTTGCCTAAACCTGAGCTGATTTTGACCCATATCAAATATTAATGCAACTGACAGAAGGCTTACATTACAGCTTTCTTCTTTTCATTTAGTTCATAGTTCAAAAACTAATATCCCCCATCTATCAGAATTTCACAATGAGTTATATGTTTAGTAGCAAAGAAAAGTGATTAAAATATACAACGTGGTAAAAATCATATTCTCATCCTCTGTACATCTGTGTAATTCATACTGAAGAACAAATGAGATTACAGCTCTGGGACTGTCTCCACAATGAGTTACATTTGTCCTGTTTCCCATTCCTGCTATAATCTTTGTCAAGGCAGTAGAATGATCTGTCCCATTTGCTGCCCCTTTCGTGGCATTTGTCACACTACTGCAATAACAGAGTTGCTGGATACCCATACACACATCATGAATTATTTGTTGATGCAAGGAAAGTTTTCCTGTGTTCTGTCTGAGTAATCTGTCTCTCCTTTTAAATCTAGAAGCAGATACTGATCAACATTATTCCTTTTTATTGCTTTTAGGATAAGTAAGATTTGATATTCTGAACCTTTTGTTTGGAAATGGTTGATGAGGAGGGGGTAAGCAGCAGAGTGGTGGCAGACACAGAGAATTAATTTACTAATTGCAAAGAAGGATACAGGTGTTGGCAGAGATTAAACTTACTCATATAACATCACCAATCTTAAGGGGCAAATGGTTACAATAGACAAATCACTGTTCAATACACACCCCACTAGAACAGCCATCTACCCCTAAGCAAACAGCTTGGAGAAAACTTACCTTCTTATGCAAACATTTGTGTGGGATTGACAGTCATCAACTAAAAGCATTTATTTAAGCTTATTTAGGAAACGGATATGCTCTGGTTGCTGCTGAGAAAATGCAAATAGGAAAAAAAAGAATGCATGAAAAGTTGTAGTGATGTTTCAAAATAGATAAAAAATGAAAGCAACAAACATTACCCTGTGTTGCTGGCCCTACTAGAAACCCGTCACATGGCAGAATATCAATAGGACGACAGGTAACTACCCTGAGTAAGCAAACCCCTCTATTAAAGGCTCAGTTTAAAGCATTATCTGCTTCATCTTTGTTGGAAATCGTGAGAAACTTGTCTCATTCCTGTGTTGTTCAGCATTTCTTGAGTGTGACTGGCCTGGAAATTAGATGGCTTTGAACACTGGGCCATGACAGGGAAGTGCAGCTCTAGGTTCAGACTGCTGGCATATCTGTTAGAGCTCCTTGATAGGACCCACCAAAGTTCTCCTGCAAAGCACCTCACTGCTGGACACCACCGTGACCAAATTAACATGTCTCCACAGTGCCTCCTGTCCCGTGGAGGCAAGGATGGCTAAATACAAACTTCTGGAAACAAGGAAGTGGGAACTGTGGGTATGGGAAATGTGATGAGAACGAGGAAACATGAGGTTCAGGGAGATCCCAGTCCTGTAACCTCAGTGCTTCATGGGCATCTTAGCAGTGAGCATGTGACTGTAAGTAGATACACACGATGAGCCTTCACTACTTTCCCTGCTGCATCTGTCAGCAGCAATGTACATTTGCTGTGTGAGCAGCAACTGTACAGTGAGGTAGTTTCGCTCCATTACCCACAGCAGTTCTTGCTGTACCACTGCTGGTGCCAGCCATGTGGGAGAGGATCTGAAGGAATGTACCAGAGAAGCGGAAGTAATGAAGGCAGTCTGAATCAGACTGGCAGCAGGAGAAAAGTCCCACTTTATGCGTTCTGCCTGGGGCAGAAGACACCACTGGAATCAGTCTGTGATACATGCTTTATCATGAAGCTATAATAACAGCCCATTGGCAAGAGCAAAAGGATTTGTTCTTCTCCCCAGGGGCTCATTCTAATATATATTTCTATAAACAAGCAATTCATGTCACGTAACAGCTGAAGATGAGCAATAGAGACTTCCTCCTCCTCAGACAGACAGAAGTGGCCAATGACAAGGTGTCCAGGACAGCCACTGAAACAGAATGAGGTGAGGACCTGGTTCAGTTCACACACACAGTGACTGAAGTGCTTCTGCTCCAATGTCCCAGGGACTACTTTAGTCCCGTATTAAACTGTATGTTGTAATGCAATACTTGCGTATTTTTCTAGGAGATTTGCAAGCTTGTGAGTCCTAACCAACAAAATCAAAACAGGGACACTGTCATCCATGACAGTCGCACAAAAAATTGAAATTTTCTTACCCTACAAACAGAAGCAACATTATTGGAGCCAATTTTGATTTTAGAATAGAACCATAGCAGGAATGCTGTCAGCTTTTTCAGAGATTATGCATTCTTCCTGGTTACTTGTTGCATTTCTGCTTGAAATATGCATTTTCAAATGTGAAATACAGACATGAATATTATGTACTAGTTTAAAAATAATAATAATAATAAAAAAACATTACCATGGCACTGAGCAGATGCCTGGAGAGAAGAGAAACAGAGAAAGCATAAGGATAATCCTTTATCTCAGCAGCCAGTTATTTTCAGCTCAAGAGATGTGTCCTTGCCACCAGCATTCTCCTTTCCTTAAGCATAAATGTTCAGTCGGCCTGTTCTGATGAGAGCTAGACAGTAGTCAGTTGTCAGTGATTTTCAACAGTGATTCAGATGGGATACTTCACACTGGTCAAACTTGACATAAACTAAAAACAAACAAACAAACAACAAACAACAAACAAACAAACAAACAAGCAAAAAAAAACCCACAAGCAAAGATTACCAGAGGCAAAACGCTACCTCAGTTTTTGCACACATCCATCAGTCAGCCAACAGTAGCAGAAGGAAACCAGTGACAATAGATTGCCCAATGAGAGCCAGTTTTTAATTTACTGTTACAAAGATGGGTAGGTTAAAGCCTATACATAAGCTGGAGAGCTTTATACAGTTAGAGAGCAAAAAAATTGACATATACAGTTATTCAGCTCTTTGCTCTTGGCTATACGTTGCGTTCATCATAATAATATATTGAATACGACGTCCTGTTAACAAGGTACACTGCAAATATATTTATGCAAAACCAGGAGAAGATATGAATTCCCAGGAACTGTTGTGGATTTTCACAATGTACTGAAGAAGGAAAGCAAGCAGTTGCATAATTATTCCAGCATGACATGTTCATGCATAAAATTAGGCCTCCTCTCCAAGCACTGTCTGTCAATAAGCCCTGTAAGTCTATAGAAGAGCAGTTCGTAACACATTCAATTTTACCTATCAGTATGATGTCCAATTACTTGAGAAAGCATGAAAGACTTTATGCCACATCTAAACATGACAGACATAACCTTTAAGTACTGGCAAATGCCAAGATGTTGCTGGCGGTAGACATTCCGAACTTGCTTTTGTTTTTCTTTGTACGCGTTCCCCTTTTATTTTTTTATAAATGCAAATTGTTAAGTATTTTAAAACTGCATTATTACATCCCCCGAGGAGCCAGTTTAGCAAATGGAAGGAAGTATTACACTACCTAAACTTTCCTAATGCATTAACATAAAATAGGTTTTGTTCCTTCCCTGGGTATTAAAAAAGCATTTCCCTGACCCTTGGCTTCAGTATATGAATATCAAATTCTAAGTAAAATACTAAACACAGTCACTAGACCCCATACAAAAGATTTTTAGAAGTACCATAGTTTTGTTGCATTGTTCTAAGCAAACACATCAAAAGGTTCTGGTGTGTCTCCAAAATGTAAAACTGATTAGTATTTCTCAAGTCTTTTGAAATAAACCAGTATGCCTTCCTTTCTACTACCTCCCAGCAAGGAGCACAACAGCAGGCCTAGTTTGTCTTAATTATCTCTCTTTATCTCCACAGGACGAAGAGATTACTGGCACTGTGACACTGGCTGAAACAGGGGAAGCCAAAGAGCAGAAGTAATTTCCATTTCTCTATGACGACTGCAACAGCTCAGGTAAGTGTGAAGCTGAAGCTGAAGCTGATGGAGGTAGTAAAGATGTTGGAGAATGAGATTTCTGTTCTTTTGGCTTACCTATCATAACTGGAAATGCAAGATATGAGTCAAAATGTGTAAAAGAAAGAAAAAAGTTATAATGAGTAAAGGGAGAATATATTTTATCCTTGTTTACTATGTAGGGGGAAAAAAAGAGAAAGCTGGCTGTGGTTACTGAGACAGCATGCTTTAGCAAAGACAAAATTTAAAGAAACGTGTGCTATATTGACCAGAGAAGAGATATTTGAGTAGTAGGAATACTTAAAATACTAACTACACTTAAAGAGACAATCAAGTTTCCACTCTATAGGACTTTATGTATATTATAATCCATAATACCTTAGAGATATTACCTTTTTCGTCAGTTACAGACTTTCAAGACAGCACCATGCTGCTTATTTTCTTTCAGGTTGAGGCTCCAGCATCTTGGCCAGTTTGTTTCTGTTTCTTCAGTTTGAAGTCTATGGCATATAGGAAGTGCAGTGGCAATTCTGGTTGTATCTTTAAGTGTCATGGCTACTGCTCAACTAATATGTCCTTTCTTTTTGTTCTTTGTCGTTAAAGAAATATCACTCTATTTTCAGAAGGGCATCATAAGAGGTTTAGTAGTCTCATTCACTGCCCGGAAGAAGTTAATGGGGACTAGGGCAAGATTCCCATGTCATTCCTAGAGCCTCATTAGTTATGCAAAAATAAGATTGTAACATAAATGTCAGTTACCATTTTCTCATGTGTTTTATTCATCCGTTGTGATCTTTTCAAGACTGCATTTCCCTTTAAATCTTCATGTCCCCAAGGAACAATCTTTTTGAATCATTTACATCCTGGTCAGAACTAATAACTCAGCAGTAATTTCAATAAATTTTCATGGAAATATTTAGCATATAAGACTTAGGAGAAACACCTTGCAGAAGTAAAAGAAACGGTTACAATCTGCCACTTCAAACTGAAAATTTATCTCTGAGTGACCTTCTGTCTGTTCCACTTCCTGGACAAACATAAACCCCACAAAATCACAGTGGATTGAGGACAGGACTTTTTACCTTCTCTCCAACTTTCATATAAAGGCACAGCCTTCACACTGGGTCACCCCTAAAAAGGAAGCTCTAGTCCTAAGTTTCCTCAGATTAAATGGAAAATGTAAACTGATCATAAAGCTAACTAAATGCTAATGTTGATAACTTTTCCACTATCCTCATGCAGCAAAGGGTAGATTTACAGGACTGAAGTCTGCAGGAAATCCTTTCATGCAGCTTTGACAATTTTAGCCAAAAATTCTCTTCTAGCAAACTTTTGGCAGCATGTATGCACCCTTCTGCTTTCCTTTTTGATGAGGACTGTGCTATGCACTTTGTGAAAGATTAAAAAGCAAGATACCAATAATAATATATTCATTTCAAAATCTGGCAAGTTTTATTCCTTGAAATCAGGAAGTACCCTTGAGCCAGCTGGACAGACTGAGTACTGACTATCAACACTGTTTTCCAAGACAGAAGTCATTTGATAAACTCTTTCAAGCAGAAATTTTTACCACTTTGAGGCAAATCTGTATCTTCTTGCTGTCTGTAAAAAACGGTAGCCCAGTGAGGCCCTTCTTCTGACAGAGGCCTTGAGGACAATACAGCTGATAAATCCAAGTGATGATAAAGATAATAGCTGCTTAAATAAGTTGAAAACCTCCTTCTGTTGCCATGAAGCCCTGCTCACTTCACTATTCTGGGAATCCCGCTCATGTTTGAAGATGCGACCATATTGGCCTCCAAGACTGGTGCCAGGGTCTAGGTGTGGTTTTGGTGTCAGAAAGCATAGAGGTTCCGTGGCAGTGGCAGTAATGACAGTTTTTGGCTGGATGGCAAAAACATCCATATCCAAACTAGTCATCCACCTGCAGCTTACCAGTGATGAGCTAAGCAAATGGCTGGCTTGCTGAGCTTCTGTTCTGTGTAAAGTGTAAAATCATAGTGGAAGAGAGTGAGTGACACAACCGTGCATGGCACTTCTCTTCTGAAGAGATGGAGAAGGGGACACGAACATTTAGATTCAGCAAATCTTGGCTGATGTGGTGATTTGTTCCTCATGAATAGTAGAAATGGAAAGACTCCATTTTGTGCTATACCTGTGCGATTCTTCATTATGTAATGAGAAAAAAAATTGCAGCATTGTGTTTGTTGTTCATACTTGAAAGTGTTGTGTAGCTGTTTATTTTGTGTTGAATTTTTTTTCTTGCTGATAGTCCTTTGTTATTGTAGATATCACAATAATGTTATGTTAATTTTTAGGCTGGCCAGATCTGCAAAAATCCATCTAGATTCAACCTTCAGAAACCTTTTCCTTAGTCCACTCCTCCATAAATGGGAAGCGAGATAAAAGAGAAATAATAGGAAAAGCTGTCCACATTGTGCAGTTCTTTCTTTTCTTTCCCACCCAAGACCTGCTTTCATCCTTAACAAACTCAGTGACATTTCCAAACAGTTGAATATTTTCATTCTTTCCAGATAGACTTTCTAAGCAATCAGACTTCTGCTAAAAAAAAAAATTAAAAAATAAATTAAAAGAAAGAAATAAACAGAATGAGCATTTAATCTACAATCAGTCTTTGATCTTTCACAGCAGTATGGCTCCTGTCCAAAGCCATTTATGTAAAACAACAGCACCTCAGCATTATTACCTTCAGCCACCTAAAAGGAAGAATTGCACCTACACAAAGCTGAAAACATTTTCAAGAAATTTAATTATTTTCTTACTTTCACGCCTCAGGCATGCTTCCTACCTTACTTCACACTAAAATGCCTTGGGTGTTATTCATCTAGAACATATGGAGCACTATATAAATCCAAGTTGTTGCTGATTTTACTTAAAAGTCAGGTTTTATTTTCTGTTTTTACTTCTGCCTGTTTACACTCCCTGAAACATCTTCTGCATTGCCCCAGATGTCACTTCTCACAGTGCTTCATCTTCTGTACATGTTAATCTTGCTTCCTCAATACTTGTGATTTTTTGCTTCATACAGTGATGAAGAGAAATGCAATGCCAGAAACTAATTGTCAAAAAAAGTGGTAAAATGATTTAAATTCATGTCTTTAAATTCAGTATCAATTAAGTTTAATGGTCAAAATCCTTTTATCGATTTATGAAACTGTGTAGATCATGATTTTTAAAGGAAGAAATTACTCTGAGACAGCTCTATCTAATATAGAGTTTTCTCTTTATTTTACAGCCTACTGTCTCAACTTTAACATGCTATGGAAATAATTTGTAGCCTTTTGTTCTCATATTGGGTTTTCAATGATCTTGGTCAAGAATTCCAAGTTTGCTGATAACAGCTGCTGGCAAAGCATCTTCGCTGTGCTGCAATTGGCTGTAAAATGGAATAATTGAAGCATGATTTACTCTCGGATATGGTAACAGTGGGCTCTCTAAAATATCCATCAGAGTTACTCCCTAGAGGCAGAGTGAATCGTTGGCTAAAGTTGTGGTGGTCTTCCAGCATGTTTTTTGTTTAATGACTGGAATGCCCTGCAGACCACAGTCATTTCTAGAAAGTGTACTTCATGAGGAAATCATCTTAATTAAGGTAAATAATGTTTTACATGTAGGCAACACACCTCTTTGCATAAATATTGATGTTGGTTCATGTGTGCACTCCTTTGTACATCCTAAATTAACATTCATTAAAATGAAAGGGCTGAGTGCTTTCATCACTGTCAAGCAAGCACATATAATGTTTTGGGTCTTCCCATGCCTTGGTCTTTTGTGTAAAAAAGTCTACATACAGGGGTAAGAGTAAATGATGATTTTTTGTCTGATATTTCTCTGGACACTCATCTAGTCAAAACTCTGTGTACTGATTTCACCTGACTCCCAATACTCACAGGTAGTTGGCACCCTGGAAGTCATGTGTTTAACTGTTTGCTCATGGTCCAGCATGACAAAACTTATCACCTTACTGATTTTAAGAAAGCAATTACAAATTATTCTCTTTCAATTTATTTTTCACTCCTCTATCTACAGTTCTCCTCTAACATGAACTGAGAGCTGTAAATGAAAGCAAATGTTTGACTTAGGTATGGGATTAGGCAGCTCCTAAGAAAAAAGAGGCACTGAAGTGAAGTGGAAATGGAGAGAGAAAAGTAAGAAGAGACTGAAGAGCACATGGGAATGTATGTAGTATTAAGACAAATAGGAGAGAAGAACTGAACTGCGCTTGCAGCATATATGTTTCCTGCAAAGGAAGCAATTAGTATGGTATATTGCTAGCCATCCTCCCAAATTCCTCTTGGCATCATGGAAGGGAATAAATTAGTAGACATACATAAATTTTGAAAGGAGAAAATACATTCTACCTTCCAAAGCAAGTGTATTTCTCTTAACTGTGCTTACACTTAATGGAGCTGGCTGAGAAGAAACAAAAAAATGTGGGAATTTTGAGTCTCAGTTTGCACTCATTCAGCCACCGCTCCTTTTGACCCCATTTCTCTGCAGCTTCCCTTGGTACTAAAACTTGTTCCTGTTCCTGCTGAAGCCAATGGGAAAATCATAATTGTGCTCAAAAGCACTGAAATTGTAAATAGTCTCTCTGGAGTCATGTGGTATTGGTATCAATATTGCCTGCTAGCAGTAAACTCCTTTTTTTTTTTTTTTTTTTTTTTTTT
>PPHD01026190.1:0-11539 GCA_002909625.1 Bambusicola thoracicus
GAGGTCATGGCAGAAATGTAGAAACAGAAAAGGCAGCTTGATGCTGCTAATTCAGGCAGCCACTTGGAGGATACAGCATCCTTCAGAAACCTTCTTTTTAGGGTCTGTCTCTTCCCCAACAGCGCTAGCCCAAATCCACACAGCAGAAGGGAAAAAGAAGTTCAGGGCTCCCCTCATATCCTACTCCCAAGTCACTTTCCTCCAGCAGCAACAAAAATGGGACACCTGACACCACTGCACTGTTTTCTCCTTCACTGTAACAGCTCTGAAAGATAATGAACAGCAGAAAGCTATCACAGAGCTCTTCAGCCCTCACCACCTGCCTCCACAGCCTCCTGGAGGTTCTATTCAAAGCTAGCACTCTAACCCACACATACATTATCCTTTATTTTTCTTAGCCAAGCTGATTTCCCACCAACAACCAGGATTAGGTGGAAATTACTTCTACTTCCTGTTCTTCCATTTGGCCAAATGGTTTTGGCAAAACTATTCAGGAAGAATGCCTGCTTTATGGAGGAATTTGGGGGTGTTTTTTTTTGGGGGGTGGGGGGGGAGGGAATAGTACTTTTCTTCCAGCTCTCTTTTCCTGAAGGAGAGAAGCCAAGACAGACATTAAATGGGAAGATGGAGGCTGCAAAATATTCCTGCAGACTCTCAGAGGAGTTGCAGTTAGGTCCCTTTGGCCCCTCCAGCTGAAGTTCCCAGAAAGGACAGTCCCCTAGGAGGTACCATGGTGGCTCAAGAAGGAACAAGGCCAACAGAGAATGTGAAGCCAAACCAGCTGAATTACAACTCCGTTTACTGCAATAGCAACTCATAATAGAAAGTTTCCATGCTAATGAAAGAATTGACCTGGAAACGTTCTGGTTTTGCTTCTTTTATCTGCTTTAAAGTCAGTATTTCCTGGGTAAGACGGAAACATTATTTCAAGAGAGAATTATGCAGGGAAAACCCAGGGAAGGGAACAGTCTTTCTCTTGCTTTCCTCCCTGTGCCTTCCTTGCTGCCACAAACAGCTGCAGCTAAGCCCTGTTCTGCAACCTCATGGCAGAGCTGAACTGCCACAGCTGCTGTTCAGTGTAACAGCTGAACAAGACAGCAGAGGATGCCTGTCTCCAGCTGGACCACTGCACATACACGCCAAAGAAGAACCAAGCTGTCAAATGATGGGTTGTGCCCCATGCTCCACAGAAAACACCTGAGCAAGTTGGACAGGCATCGCATCACCAAATGATGAGAAGATCAGGCTGAGGGTGACACACGGCCCAGTCAAACAAAGTGGCAAGTAAAATACGGTAGCTGGTGGTACTGCTATGAGTGGGAGGTTGATCACAGCTACACAACAGCTGCTCCGATCATGCTTTAAGAATCAATTTATATTCCCATTCCTCTTGCAGAGAGAATGAAAAACATACCCAGTTATTTAATTACAAACTCTCTTTTGGCTTCTTCTGTCCCTCTTTAGCCACTGCTGAGGGAACAAAGTTGTTTGTGTGCATAAGTACAGGGTTCTTCATAGTGTTCAGGAACCTGGGAAACAAGTACAGGCCGCATCCCCTCAGCTATCCCTTCTTCCCAACGCCTTGTCTCTTTGATTTCTGCTGCAAAGATGCACATCTAGAGGAATTTAGCTCACTGAGGCAATTTCCAAAGCCTGCCTCCTCTGAAAGACCAATTTCAGTGAGTCCACATCCTTCGCTGAGTCTTACCTCTGCTATTTTATTTGTGTCATCTCTCCCAGGCCAGTCCGGCTCATAAACTTCCTGCAAACACTCTGTCAGCTTCTTGGAGGCTTCATGCATAGCTAGGAAAGAAAAGGTAACTGCCTCAGAAACAAGGAAACAGTTAATCCCTTATCCTGAGGAATGGGACAAGAAGCATTGAATAAGCTTCAACAAATGCTAAGGCGGGACTTGCTGAATGTCTGCCCCTTAATAACACAAAAATGGAAGGTAATCACAGGAAAAAAGGAACTAAGAATGCAGTCACATCACATATTCTGTGTTCATTTTCCCCAGGCAGAAGATACAAGAGCCTGTCTGCTAAGAAAGCACCACCAGCTCAGCATTAAAGCACAACCCCTCCTGTCTGAGAAAGTATTGAAGGATTATGAGCAACTCCCGACTAGACAAGGGTGACCTCTTCTGCATTTGTCTGTACAGCTCAAGTCCTCATTCAGGACCATGAAAACACTATTATACATGTATATATGTATATACATGTATTATACAGTAATTACACATGCTGTGAGCACCCGCACAGCACTCCCTCCAGAACATCCCCTTGGAGCAGGGTAGACCTGACTGCCACTTGCAAGCCATTGGTTTTGCGAACCAGTGAGAGCATACAGTAAGTTCAGACTAGGCATTAAGAAAAATGCCTTTACCATGAGGGTAGTCAAACAATGAAACAGGCTTCCTTAGAAAGATGATGCCTCGTGCCTGTCAGTGTTCAAGAGGCAATACCGTCCTTAACATAATTTAGCTTTTGGTTAGCTCTGAAGAAGTCAGGACTGGTTGGTCTTTGAAGGTCCCTTTCAAATGAATACTCTTTCTATTCTAAAACCCCTGCTTGAGGATAGGAAACACCTCTGCATATGCTCATCTTACCTTTTACGGAAGCCAAGTAAGTTCGGAGATCCTTCTGCAGCCTTGTACCTTCAGACTGTGAATATAAGGAGAAGACCACCAGTTATTTTCCCATTTAAAGAGTAATAGGAAGGAATCAAGCATTTCTAAGGAAAGAAAAATCACCCTGCAGATGGGCCAAACATCAGCCCTCTAACCAGCCTGAACAAACATTAACAAGACGACCACACAATCCTCTCATCTTCTTGGTAGGTCTACAACTGGTAGCTTGCATGCATGTTTGGCCAACAACGCCACCAGACTATCAATCAACTCTGTCAGTGAAGCTGTGAATTGCTTTTGAAGCTGAGTCAGCTTTGATGTTTCAATGTCGTACAGATAACTATACACAGTCCAAAAGACAATAGTGAGTTTGTAAGAAAGGGGCTAGCAGTTCTGTGCAACAAATGCAACCGAAAGGAGTCTGCAGGTTACAGGAGACAGATTTAATTGTCATGTACTGCTTTGGGAGCAGCTTAGTTCACCACTTTCCCGTGACACTGCAATTAAAAACCCTAGTGCAAAGTGAGTACAAGGGGGTCTTTGACCTGCCCACATATCCTGTTTAAACTGCAGGGCTTGCAAATACAGGAATAATCTTTGTCTTCAGCTTTACTGTAGAGGTGGCCTGCCAACAGCAGACCTTGCACACTGGGAAACAAAAGATTAAAACCAGACACTAGTCTGAGTTTTGCTTGTTTGAGCTTTCAGACAACGCAGATAAGTGCTGCAGAAGAACTCAGATTAGAAAGAACTTTTTACAGCAAACTTAAGTCAGATGCGCACACATGTACCTGTTCCTCAATACAGTCACTCTTCCATTTTGAGCACAGTCAGATCCATGCCCCCACTACCGTTCCTCATTCTCCTTCCCAGTCTGTCCCATGTGGGGGCTCCCAGCACGATGAATACTGACAGCTGAAGACAACTCCAGAGATGAGGAGCTCACAGAACTTCTCTGACAGCTGCCTCAGAGCTAACAGCTTTACAAGCAGATGTTTCCCATCAGCTCTCCCTACAACACAGCCACCTCTTCACTCAACTGAGTCCGTGCCCAGATCCTTTGTGCTTTTGGTGCAGCTGTGCTTTCTAAGCAGAGACTAAATCTGCCCAGCTGTTGAAACGGCACTGCTAGCGTAGCGTTGTGCAGAAACCCATCTGCTTCCAAACACTGCGTCTGATTTGATTTCCTTGCCTCAAAAGTTCTGGATGAATTCACATTTTCCTACTTTGCCATCAGCAAAGGAAATGAGGGACAGCAAAAAGCAGTCCACCTTTATAAAACAATGTCAGACCCTCGTTGGAAAGAAAAGCATAGGGAAGTGACTCAAAGAGTATACAAGAATGAAGGAATAGTGGTCATATCAGCTGCCAAAGTTATAGGGGGTTCCTCAAGTACCGAGCAAGTAAACACAGCTTAAGGTAAGCATGGAAGCCTGGGCAGATGAAACTTCCTTGTGGTGCAATCAGAAAGCATCAGAGGGGAGATGCCACAGTGATCAAAGACCACACACAAAGGACCACCAGCAGCTCAATCAATTATGCTCAAAGCAAGAAAGGCTTAAAGGAAAGCAGCACTAAAAATCACGGACTAGAATTAGCAAATGTCAGTTCAGAAGAGGAAATGGCACAAAAGAAATGGACATGTAAAACCTCTCAGCTCGATATACTGTCCTAATGTAGCTGTATCACTTTTAAGAATCACTAAATTTGAACACAGTTTTGAGGTTATAAAAAGCTCAAAGGCAGGGAAGGTCCTCAGTGGAGGTATAGAAGAACAGAAGTTTTAAGTGTGTACAGAGGGCAGTTACAGAGGTATGGTTGAACTTGAAGGTGTTCAGGAAAGAAATATCATTGCACAGTCATTTTAAAATGTAGAAGGTAAAGAAATAAGAAATAAATAGTATACATGTACACAATAAAAAAATCCACAGAAGGAAAGAAAAAGTAGGACAGAAATGGAAGGTCAGTGCCAATTCTAGCTAACAGATTCATTTCTCATCCTTTCACCGATGACTTAAAACCTCAGCACCAGAACAACAGCACTGACTTTTGACATAGAAGTGAACACAGTGAGTTATTCTAATCAAACACACAAAAGAAAATTGCACTGTGAGACGCTTGATGCGTTGCAACACACAGCTGTAGCCACACTGGAGCAGATACTGCCATGCTTGCAACCACAGTGTAATCCAACCCAGGTAAAATACAAAGGGCATGATGTGCAGGAAGATGCATATTTAAAAATAGAAGAGCTATGCTGGGCAGGCTGGAAGAGTTCTCTCTTCAAAGACCTAATGAATCACCTATTACTTATAACTGTGGGGAAAAAAAGAGTATTTTGGGGATTTCTTCACAATTTCTTGTTTTATTTGGGGGAGCGTGTGTCTGCTTTCATTCATAATACCTTTCACTCAGCACTATTTAAGGATGTAATTTTCAGTAGAGCTGTTTGTTAGTAGTAGTTAGATTTCCTAAAACATTTTCCCCCTGGCTTTAAAAGAAAAGATGTCATAATTTTCCTCCTAGGATTGAGTTGGGGACATTTTTGTGTGTTTTCTAATGTGTCTTTATATATCTATATTTTATTTTTACAACAATAGTCAACCTTTCAAGGCAGTACTTCTCATCTCTCACTTTCTTTAGCCAGGAGGCAAACACAGAGGCCTGAGTGGATTGCCACAGCCCTTATCACAGCCCTTACGGGCAGAAGAGGAGAGCATCCCAGGTTTCTCAGCTCTGAGTCTAAACTTGACAACTCTGCACAGGAATTAGCAATTCTGAGCATTGTGCCAGACATCTTGTAACCCTGCAATACAGTACTGCCATTCTCTGCAACAAGCCACATGCTATGCATTGCATTTGCAAGGCCTCAAAAACAGAGGCATCAATCCTGATCTGTCCATACTTTTCTTGTCCAGCCCATAGCTCTGTTTCGCATGGCTTAGCAGTGACAGCAACTTCTCTAACTGACTTGGTAGCTAGGGCTGCTTTGTGTTACTCCTAGTTACCTTCATTGGTTCAGCATCATTGGGTTCTGTTTAGTTTTTGTTTCCTTTTTGTAAACATGGCAATAACAAGCAGTTATTTTATGTAGAATGGGTTATGAGTCTCATAATGAGATTCATGAGAGGAATACAGGTCTCACAGGAGAGGACTCAAGAAATGGAGACACAAAATGTAGCCTAAAAGCACGTTGGAAAAAATACAAAAATGACCCCAACTGGATCCTAGAAAGAGAATGATGACATCATTAAGATGAGCATCATACTGCTGGCAGTGCTGGACTTCAGATGTTGGCAGCTCACCCTAACACCCCACTACTGCCAGAACAAACACTGATCTCAGGACACAGAGGAGCGGTGAGAAGGAAAGCACAATGCTAGGAAGTAGTGTGAGTGTAACAGTTTTAACTCTGCATTCTTATTCTCTCTTTTTCAGCAACAGTTAGACCTGGACTAAATAACAATTTCAATTTTACAAACAATATGGTCTTGGATTTACTGATGTGTATGGCATGCTTCCTCTCTGCCCAAAAAGAAGCTCTCAGGTGAGACACAGCCAAACCTACACTGCAAGAGCAAAGATGAAACCTGCAACCCTGCAGGGACACTCAGAGCTGCACAACCTGCCCTGCTGAGGTCGAGCCAGGCAGAGATGGATGCAAAGCACACCACCAGCAGCAGCTTATCTCTCAGGCACTTGGTGTGAAATGCTGAATTTCCATAGGAGTGGCAGCTCCTGAACGGTAACAAAACTCAGCAGCTCTGACAGGCAGGAACATGAGGCAGTGCCAGGTCTAATGGCTGCCACCAGCCTCCTGCTCGCTCAACTCCTGAGAGTATTTCAGATGCAGGCAAAAAGAAGCCAATGCATGGCACGTCTCAATCAGTGCACTTCTGCCGCAGGTGTCTTGCATCCAGATCCCCAAGGACCATTTCCATGCGTGCTGCTTGGATAGAGAAGGAGAGGGGAACCTTACAATGAACAAGCTGAGAGGCTTAACGCCAAAGAGAATCTAGGCCCTGAAGCCCAGAAGCATGGCTACATTCAGCTCTTTTGTCACATAGCAAATCCATCTGCCTGAGCTAAAAAGCTCCCGCTGCCCAGAGCTCAGAGTGATATCTCTTACAGACTTGAATGGAGAATGATCTGGAAAATTCAGCGCCTTCTCTCCACTCATCCACAATCTGGAAGAACTACAAGATGCCTTATAAAATGAGTAAACTATTTTTAGATCTGCTCACCATCCACTGACAGTCCCCACCAGAGAATATGTGCCAGCATGACCCAGCGCAGCCTTTAGATTCAGAGCAGCCTCTTAACCAACTGAGCAAACAAAGCTACTGCCATAGGGCTACTATTCAAAGTCCTTTCCTGTTTCAAAAACTTTCTGGTTGCAACCCAGCGAGATCCACAGGACAGCTATTCTGTTACAGGTCTGCAGTGAAAGATCATCTTTCCTCCAGACTTAATGCTTCCAACTAGAGCACATGCTGTATGGAAAGGACACTGAGATCTCACGCACAGCCATACCACATGCATGTAGTATATACATTAAAATTGAAAGTAAGTTTGTACATACACACAGACAGTTAAAGGTTTTTCCCCTTTCTTATCAGCATAACAACTCCTCAATCTCAGATAACAATTCAGATAACTCACTTTTATGATGTGCCCTGTGAAATAGGTATTGCTTGCACTTATTTTACTGACAGGGAAGCCACGTGTCAAAACAAAACCCACACACAGCATGCAGGAAACGCTCAGCAGCCTCTGGATCCTCTGATAAATTGTTTGGACTGTCCTTGCAAGATGGGAGAAGAAACTGAGCTGTAAGGAGCATAGAGGCAGTGGTTCTTTGATATGCTTCTCAATGCACCATTGGCTTTGGAAACTGAAAATCCATCCCAGACAGATTTGAATCTAAGTTTTTCAGTTTTTCTTAAAAAGTAGATTTCCTAATTGCTGACAGTCTCAATAATGACAGGGAAAAGTCACATCTGGTAACGTCATGTCCCCAGAAAGTAGCCAAACTGTATTCCTCTGTGTACTGGAGAATTTCATGGGTAGACATGCTACAGAGACGTTGCATGCATTTCTGAAGTAACAGCAGCTATCGCTGCCAAGAGAGTGATCATCAGTCTCCAGGAATCTGTAGTCAGCCCTGGTTAGATGGAAGTCCAAGTCAGACTGAAAGATTTTCATTATATTCAGCTGTGGATAATCCCAACTCAGACAATTTTGGGACACAGATCCACACCTGCTGAGTCTTAACAGATACGATGCAGCTGCCACTAGCAGCTCCAGAAAAACAAGCCCCAAGTATGCCAGGGCCACAAAGGGTCTAAAGGCTTTCTCCAACACCACCTGCACTGTGGGGTGGCATGAGTTTCCTGCTGTGAGCCAAGAGCAGCACTTTCCCTAGCACCAAGCCCACCAAGCTACAGTCAGCCTTGTAAACTCCCTCAGGCAACTGATGTAACCTTCCCTCATCTGGGTGCCTGAATATTACAGATACAACACACACCCAGGTCCAGAAGTAATCCTACTCCTATCCATGGGAGGGGGGATTGCTACACTAGTGAAATGTTTGTGTGCTAGAATGTAAGTCGGAAGCAGAAACATAAAAGAATGAGGATTCGAGCTTGACTCAGGGATTGTGCAAAGATGGAGAGAAAGTGCATTTACATCTTATCCACGGAAGGACATTTCTTTTTCTCCATTTGCTCTGTTCATCTCTCTTCCACCTTTTGTTGCACTTCGGGAACTTAATTTACCCTTCTTCCATTTTATTTTTTTCATTTCTAATTTGTTTCCCCTCCTATCCATCTTTCAGAAACAATAATGTTGCTCCCTTACCTCTGCGTCCAGCCCAGCAGAACCAATTACACTGTGAAGGAGCTGTTAACTGAAGGAAGTGCTCTGGCTGAAGCATTTTTCTCCCCCTAAACTTTGGTCCAAAATATGCATTACTTTTTAGCACACACTCACTCCACGGTAGGAGATTTGGAAGAGAGTGGGATTTCTCATAAGTGGACAATTAAGAGCTGTGGGTCACTTCAATATGACTATGGCATCATTTAATGTAACATGTTCTAACTGCCTATTGCAGCAGATAATTAAAAACGAATGCTGAAACCCAGGGTGAAATTAGATATCTCTAATCATCTTACCAGCTGCTTGTTGAAGTTCTGCACACACTGTTCAAACTGCTCATCTTTTGTTTCATCTGCTTTCCCAAGCTTCTGAAGGACCTGTAGAAAGAGAGGGAAAAGATTAGAGACTCAGAACACAACACAGATAGAACAAAGCAGATAAACAAAAGCCGTTGCAAGTTCTTGCTCATGAGGCTGTAAATAAGGAAGGTTAAAAAAGTCTTCCTTATTCTTGTACTTAGAATTTCTGCAGTATTTCTCAAAATACTCATAATCTGAAAAAGGATTTACAGATGACTCAGAATGAACTCAAACCTCTAATACGTTCCTGTACAGAAGGGTATGACACAGGCTTGCTCTTCACAGGTCTAATGCATCTCCTGGACCGACATGAGACAAACCACATCCCTAACATGCCTTCATTTCTGTGGTTATGCTCTTTTTGGTTTAACACAAGACTGGTCTAGACAGGGTGGGTTTTTGCCCTTGGAACAGCTGGACTGTGCTGCCCTAAAACACAGAAAGCTGTGCAGAGATGTCCTAGGAAAAAGACAATGGATGGAGTGGGGAAAGTCTCATATTCTTCCCCCCTTTTCTCACAGTGCACATGCTTGGCAGGAGCTGGCTGTTGAGAATATCTGGGGCCCGGACACCATCAGCCTATGTGACACTATCACATCTGAGAGTGTCAGCGGCCAGCCCTTTTCCTCTCACCACCCCTCAGCACAGCACAGCTCCACACAGCCTGCAAAAAACTCCTTATCAGAGTACTTCCCTTATCACACTTCACTTTTAATGAACTCTGTGCAGCTAAGTGGGTCGCTCTGGTGCCATGAACAAAGCACTTCGCTTTCTGGGCAGGAAGGCAGGTCCCAGGCAAACTGCAGCTGCAGAGGAGGGCAGCAGTTATTTGCTGCGCCTTAAGTAACTCCAGCAGCAGGGAAACAAGGATACAAACTACAGCTGGTTAAGCTTGATTACAACATCTTTGTTAATCAAAAATGAAGCCTTGTCTTGTAGTGCCAATAAAAAACACAGAAAAGCCTACCCAGTCCTCAGTCACGTGAGATTCTGGAAAGCAAGAGGTGGGCAATAAAGGGCGTTGAGAAAATGCTTGGACAAGAAAGGGAGTGCTGGCTGCTGAGAGCGTGACTGCCAGAGAGGCAAAAAACACTGGAAAGCAGAAGTATCCTGATCTGCTGAGAACAGCAGACCTCTATCCACAGATCTCCACCATCATGTTCAGAGGACCGAAGCAAGAACCTGCTTCAGCTTTTCTGTCACCAGCCCCTTCAGGGAGGCCACCTAAATCAGCTTCCTCCAACCCCTTATACTACACATGGATGTTTTCTGAGAATGTAAAGAGGATTATCCTCCTGCAGGGCAGGGATTAGACTTCTATTTTCAGTTCCCAAAATGGCACTGTGAAGGTCCACGCAAGAGGATGTAACGTTCACCTACTGGCCCACTCTCATCTTACTGCACAGGCAGGGAGGAGGGCATTTGTGTTAAGTCTGTGAGGCTAATCTCAATTCCCCACTCCTACATAAACACACGCGTTCCCCAGCTTAACCCTGACTGCAGTAACTGACTCTAGGGCTGGGCACGAGAGATCAGTGCAATCACTCAGCTCATAAATCCCTTTATTTAGTCTGGGATTGAATGTCTAGGAGGGAATCACTGTTTTCCATTTTTCTTCTGTTCAGCAGCCCCTCCTCAACTCCAAGAGTATTTGAGATTTTCATGTGTCAGCAAAAGGCAAGAGGGAGACATATATATGTATGCACGCATATGAAGACCACACTGCTTGTGACTGAACACCTTCTAAGTTAACTCAAGAGACAGCAGCAAGCACCTATATTAGCTATAAATGCCTAACAGGCTTCTAAGCTGTCTACACAGCAAGATGCAGACAGCACTATTATTCCCACCTTCCTCTCAGGCCCTTGGCACACATGAGCTTGATGGAGACTGTTGGACAGGCAGCTGTTGGTGCCTACTTCACTCACCTGCATCAGTGAAGGTGGGTACATGCTATGGGAATGCTGCTGCTGCTCAGGCTATGTGCTTCCCTGCCATTCTAACAATTAGAAGGAGGATTCAGTACAGATTTGTCTTCCAGAAGCAGTACAGTGAGAACCTCTTCTAAGAACGTTGCTCAAAGGCCTCATGCTCAGCTGTACTTCTGTATGCTACCAGATCGATAGGGCAGGGATTTCCCAACAAATGTGTGACTTTCTAATTGTCTGATACATGAAAAGCACCGTCGCATCAGAAGCGTCATCAGCAATGGTAAGTGCCCAGCAAAAACATAAGCTGCAAAGTCCAAAGAATGAAGTTTCTAATGAGAAGATCAAGAGAACTGTTGCGCATATAAAGGAGCTTTGTATGAGGCAATACATCTGTCTGGCTAATCAGGAGACGTGATGCTTTCAGGCCTGCAGGGAAGGAGACTGTTTAACTTGAAGGAATCTGGAATATGTCACCATGGGTCAAAGGTTTAGAACGGCCTCAGTGCATCCATACCCACAGACCAGTGTTTGAGATGGCCTGCCTTCCCAGTTCCCATGTGTGTAAGGAGCTCATCTCCTGCCAGGCAGACAAGTACATCAGTCTGGGGTCACCCAGCCAGCTGGGAAGATTGGGCTCTGAACAGGTCCTGCAAAACGTCAGGATTGAAGGGGGCCCCAACACACAGCCCGGCTTCCCCTCAATTTTCCCCCATTGCTATGCAAAGGCTTGTGCCCCACACCCG
>PPHD01026191.1:1158-11539 GCA_002909625.1 Bambusicola thoracicus
GACTTGAGCCACAAAACACCTAAACCTGCAGATAGGTACAGAGATGTGGCACTGCCATGGGACTGTCAGGGACAGGCACCTGGGGAAAGGGAAGAACACAGGGTTCTTTAATTTAACAGACAAGGATGTAGAAAGAAACACATCCTAGAAGATGAAGTCTGACATGAAAAGTAGAAATGAAGTGCCCCTTTTAAAGAGTAATTAACTATCAGAAATCTTTATCAAGTTTTATGGAAGATAAGCTGTCACTAACTGCTTTAAAGTGGCATTGGATATTTTCCTACAATATATACTTTACTTCAACAATATCACTTGGACTTGAATTGGGAAATAATTCAGAGAAGTCTGAAGGCCTGCTTTATGTAGCAGGCTGGCTTAGATTGTCACACCAGTCTCTTCTGGGCTTAAAATGCATGAATTATTGAGGTCTGATACTGAGTCTCCATGGCAAAGGTTGCTTTCTCTGAAAGGCTCATGTCTTTAAAGGTTCACTTGTAGCTTCTTGTAATGTTCATCACCTGCTGTAGTGGAAGCCCAGTGCTTTGAATTCAGGGCTGTAAGGAAAAAAAAAATCAAGGACTGGATTCAGACTGCACATGTTTTATACCTGATCCGCAGTTGGTCACCCTGCTCTATGCCTAACCATGTGAATTGAGGGCTGCAAAGAGCTGTCACACTGCAAGTTCAGAGTTCTTTAATTCCTTAAAGAAACCTGGTCTGCAACAATAAAGTTTTCCACACATTTTTATTCTTTAATACATTCTCAGCTGGTATAGAGAAGCAGAGCTCCCTAAACTTCAGCTGAGATGTAGCAATTTACCACATCTAAGAATATGTCTCATTTCACCTCTCCATTCACTGATGGCATCACCTCTCAAGAGAAAAAAAAGGGAAATTTAATTCCCAGCACCAATTCATTCCTCGCTTGCACTGCTGAGGCAACTAACAATTATTGTGGAACACACACACATACACACAGCTTTGCAGAGAATCACCGTCGTTTTCCCGCACAGAATATGCTCTGGCTTTCATAAAAATCATAGGTGGAACAACTCCCATGCCTTGTCCTTTCCTCCAGCATTTAAGGCCTGGAAAACTTGTTGCTTGTGTTGTAATCATACCCAGCTGCAGGATATGTGACTGTGTTGCTTATTCCTCCCCTGTGTAATGTAGACCTCCATGCCTCACATGAGCCAGAGCCCTGCATGAGTTATATGGCTATTATGTTATAAGTAGGACTGATGTATTACAGAATGCTGCCATAGATCCTATTAATGGCACTCGGGCTCTATTTTTTTCCCCTGTAGTAAATTCTGTAATTTTTTTTTTTTTTTTGAAATGGACAGCTTCACGAACATGCAAAGGTCCATTGCAAGGCTGAGCCTAGGCAAAGTTCAGGGCCTGGGTGTTGAGGTGGTAGCACAGCATCTCACTTTTCTGTGGTGGCAGGATTTCCATGGACATCACCAACCCTGTTGAGAAGCCATTGTCTTGTCCTGTTTTGAACAGCACTGCTGCCAAGAGCTGACACCCCAATACTCCATTGCCCGAATTACTTTTAACATAACGTTGTTTTCCCTTGCTGCGAATTTACAGTTACCTCAGCCCTATGCTACCATTCATTCTTCTCTGCCCATTGACAGATTTGCTGGTATCTGCCCTTTTCCTAAAGTTTTTCTTCCCAGGAGCAAGACATAGCCTGGTATTCACAAGCAGTGCTTTTTTTTTTTTTTATAGAAGGGTGATCTCAGAAAGAGATGAATCTGTAGCCATTTTTCAGGCTCAGACATCTTGGATCTTAGTGAGATATGTATATTTCTGGGCTGTGGTCCCATTCTGCTGTCAGAACTGCAGGAAGAACCGTAAAGCCCAGGATACGTACATGTAGGGAGTTGAAATCTCTTTCTGGATGTGACTTGGGCTCAGCTCAGCTCTTAATAATCAGGATTCAAACACAATCCAAATCCTTTACTTCCATGACAACCACATCCTCCTGCAACTAACCTTTGATGAAATTTTCTTGAATTTACAGCTAGCTGCGGCAGTGTATTTGGAGAGGGGCATGCAGATATGGAAGATGGTTGAATGGGCATCTCCTTCTTCCAATTTTGAAATGAGAACAGAGGCTTTCATGAATAACCACGATGGATTGAAACTACATCAAGGGATGATTAGACTGGGTGTAGGAAAAGGCTCTTCACCAGAGGGTGGTGGGCATGGAATGGGATCTCAGAACAGTGGTCACATCCCTTAGTTTCTGGAATTCAGGGAGTGTTTAGACACTGCTTTCAGACATAGGGCTTGAATTTTGGGTGATTCTGTGTGGAGACAGAAGTTGGATTCAATGATCATTGTGGGTCCCTTCCAACTTTGGATATACTGTGATTATATGGTTCTGTGGAGAAGAATGGCATAGCAATGTGGCTTTGTCTGTATCTGTGAGGTAAACTAAGCCAGCGCTTTGGCCCGGATGCTGTGCCACAGCTATACAGATTGTTGTGGGCCAGGTAGGTAGCCTTTCCAGAAAGAAATTTAGATTTGCTCACTCTGTCCTGGGTAGAAGAGATTTTAGGCATGTGGATAAAAGCCGTACTGTGTCACTTGCTCCCTGGGCCAGAAAATGGGCCTTGGCTGGTTTAATTTACTGGTGTAGATACATGTTTTAAGATTGCATCGTTTGGTAATGATAACAGGACAGCGAGACATGAACGTTTAAAGATAACGATATCTCCCTCAGTCCTTCTAACAGCTCACTGCAGCTTCTCTGTATCTTACTGTTCATTTTCTTATTTCTTTCCCCTATCTTCCCTCCTCAAAACCTAGCTAACATGCACTATGTCATTTCATACTAGATGTCTGAAATAGTTTCGAAAAAAGCCAGGTTCTTTGCTAGAGGGACTATGGGACTTCGATTCAGTGCTGCCTCTGCTCCAGCCTAACTGAATGTTCAGAAGCACAAGTGAGAGAACAAAGGGATGGAAAACTATGATGCAATCCCTTCCTGTCACATCTGATTTAGCAAACAAAGTCAGATGGCCCTACAAGAAAAAAAAGAAAAAAAAATAAAGAAAAAAATAAAGAAAAATAAGCATAACTACTGCTTTTGTGTTTGAACTGAAACATTAACAATCAGAGGACAGTATTGAAGCAGCACAGCCAGCCCATCCATCTTAGGCACATCAAGCCAAATGGAAATCCATGGTCAACAGATACGAGAAGCCTAACAACCTCGGTGTCAGTAAGACAGGCTCAGCCTGATTACAGGGAAGCTGGTGAGGCACGGGACTGGGGCCATAAATCTGGAGTGCACAGTGTGATGAAGACAGCTCTGACCAAGGGGTGGGATTCAGGGCTGGATTAGCTGAGTGAGGCACAAGGGATTAGGAAATGCAGGTCTTGAATGTTGTCATGGTTTTGATGTACAATGTACACTGAATCTAACACTAAATTAATCAAGATCTCTTTTCAGACCTCTGATGCATCTCGTATTGCTAATGAAATAAACTATAATAATGTGGGGAGGGTTCATTAAAGGGAAGGGAAGGGAAGGAGAGGGAAATGAGATTGAAAAAGATTTGCATTTATATATCTCCAAGCGACTCACCCTGGTGGTTTGGAAAAAGAAGTATCCCAACACCAATGCAAGTGCTAAGATTACGTGGCCTGAATCAGAGTTGTGCAAAGAGCAATGGTTTTCTGCTTTGTCACATGTCCCACATCAGGTAAAAATCTCACAAAAACTGCTAACCTCACCTGATTGCTGGCTTGATGCTGGGAAGTTTCTGCCACTTTGGAGCCCATTTTATAAGATTTGGTAAGGTGTTGTCCTTGTCAGGAATGTGTTTGCTAAGATCAGGCTGACCCTGAGTCCTCCTGAATCTAGGTATGTCCTAGCTGGTGTCTACTTTACATGTGTTTTGCCCTGAACACAACAGCCTCTTTTAAATAAAGTGAGGCAAAGGCAGATGTAACAGGGGAATTGATACTTCAGTGTTTGTCCTGTTGGGTGAAGATGAGTGATGAAATAGAGAGAGGGTAGGAAAGAAGGTCAGGAAATCACAACCAATTTGTCAAACTAGCCTATTTCTCCATCATTCGCATCTTTCTTCCTCTTTTTCTTTATTACTAGGGACATTAATGTGAAGGTGGTGTCCTCTCTGAGCTGCACTCCCACAGCTCCTGCTAGCGGAACGTCTCAGAGTACCTCGCTGGTGTGAACACATGAGGCTTCACAGCACCTTTATGAGAGGAGTCAATATCATTAGGGATGATTGTACATTATGATACATTTTCTAAAGCTCCATCTATGTTACAATTAATCTCCAATTCTAAGCCAGTGTTTGGCCTTCCAACGTACACATTTGCTTTCCATCGCACATAGTAACGATTTTCTGTCCCTGGTCCTGACTTTCCACTGGTGTAAATCTATACAGAGCCCTCTCCAGCTCATTTTACACCAGCTGATCATCTCAGACTCTCTCTGATATTTGTGGTCTGGTGGTGTTGCGGGTCATTAAGATAGATGCTTGCGGCTACCTTGGGACAGGCGGATGTCAGTGTGGAGAAGATGTGTTTCCTTATATATGGTTTGCCGCACTCAGTGGGATCTTTCAAGGTGGGATAGACTATCAGAATGCAAAGTGCAATTGAGTGCATGGACTGGCACAACTGTTGAGCTGGAAGGCACCTAGAAGGAGCTCATTTTTCTTACGAGATGACAGGATCAACTCTATTTGTGTTGCTCTGGATAAAAGTTTTCTATCCTGTCCTTGTAGATCTGTAGTTTTGGAAAATCTCTGCCCTGTGTGAATAACAGATTTCAGACTTTGCTATTGTACAGCGTGGCAATTTTAGTAGTAGTTTTCCTTAACATAAATTTTATCATTTTTATTGAAAAGTTTTAAAACTAGCACCTGCAAGCCTGGAATTAAGTGAGCATTATAGGCATATTATTACAGTAAGTTCTGAAGTTTCAGAATCACTGGGACCTCTCTCTCCTCCATTCCTCAGCTCTCGAAGGAACAACAACGAAAAAAGAACAAATAAAGCAGAATGTGATACAAACTCAAATAATCCTGTGGGCATTCATTTAAAACAACAGCAAACAAACACCCCCACAAAATCAACAACAAAAGCAAACAAGCAAGCACAGACAAACAAACAAACAACAACAACAACAAGAAAAACAACCCAAGATTTTAAAGCAGCCTTCATGCTTCTGTAAAGTTTAACTTAAGTTTAAATGTTTGTAATAGAGACTACTACTATAATGGGAACCAGCGAAGAAATGCATGGGCCAGTTTACCTGCTCAACTCACATGAGAAACAAACATTACTCTGCCCAAACTGGAAGTGGATAAGCTGCACACAGCATCATGCAACAAGAGATGCATACAGCGATCACTTGTTTAAGTGGGCACAGATTGGGAAGAGGACAGAAGAGCATTTGGATGATGTCTGTTATTCACCCATCCAGGGCAACATCAGTCTCTGAAGAACACCTGTAGTTAGTACCAAGATGCTGAGGAGCCTCTCAACTGTATCTGAGGGGAGAATTGGGCTCTTAATTACCTAGCACGGTTGCACGGGAAAGGTGTACAATAATAATAATGCAGTAGATGAGAAAGCTGGCTATTTGAATATGACATCCTTTGTCAGCTTTATTTCACTTAATAATGTGACATGGCTTGGAGAGGGAAAAAATGATTAACCTTGCCATTTTTAAGCCTGAATTGCTGGGAGTTTTTCTGCTGAAATTCATGTCATTAACTTTCTTTGATATTTAACAAATTCATAGTTTTATCTCCATGGAAGCTTGTTTCAGGAGGGAAAAAATCTAACAGTGTGTGTGGAGGGGGTGGGGGGAGTGCATTGAGCAAGCCACCATTTGGGAGTTGGGTGTAAAGTAGCCTGGCATTGATTAACGTGGTTAAAAGAAAGTGGGAGGGGAAGTGTACTGAAAATGAGTGAAAGAACGGTATTGTAATCTGCTTTATTGCATTCCCGAGATGCTTGACTTAGCCTCATTGTCATAGCAAGATGATGTGTACCCTACGAGTGTATAAAAATATATGAACTCCTGGGACAATATAGTTCAATCTGCTCTGCTATTACCCATCATGCTCATCTGAGCACACTACAGCTATTAGATCTGTTTGTGAAACAGCTGAGCCCATGGATGGATCTCCTGCAAATGGAGCCTGAATGTACAGTTGAGACAGGGTCTGAATGTACAATACATGGAGGGAGAAACAATGGGAATGAATGTACAATGGGAACAACTGCACAATGGGAGGTGCAAGAGGAAAGAATCTGCTCCAACTGTGGATACGTAATAGTAAAATAGACAGATTGCCATCTATAATTCATGGTGTTTTCTTCCCCTTCCCCTTGTCAGATAGCCCTCAATCAGTTTGACTTGCAGGAGCTATACTTCACTACTGAAAGTTGTTAAAAAGCTGCCATGTTCTGTCTCAGAGGTAGCTGCATTTACAAGACAGGATCTGAGCCGTGCATGTACAGAAAATTATGTCCCGTGCTGTCTTTCCCTGTTCAGGGGGACCAAAGTGGAGCCACCTCCAGGTGAACAACACTAATGCCAAATCAGTTCACTGCAGAGTATGTGCAAAGACAAAACAGACCACATCCAAGAAACTAAGCTCCCCTGTAAAATGATGCTAAAGGCTAATAATGCATACAGAATCTTACCATTCTTAAATAGACTCTGTCACATTACTAATAGAAATTCACTGTTATAGTACTGGAAGACAACTATTATGCCATACCTGCAACTAACATTACTAACTCTCATGTTTGGTTATCAGTGGCACTGTGCAATAACTCAGTAATGTTCTTTTAATCCGACATTACATTAATTTTTACAGACACGTTTTTTGTTGTTGTTGTTGTTGTTGTTTTTTCCTGATGATGACACTGCTTAACAGACTGAAAAATACTAAATTATAACACATCTGCATCTCTGTAATTTCATCTGAAACAGTATTTCCTCCATTCTTACTATTCAGTTTGGAAGAACTGTATAATGCCCCAAATGTTTCTCCTTGTCTGTTCCTGAGATATTACCCTCCACTAGGAGAGGAGATTAAAAAAAAAAAAAAAAAAAAAAAAAGAAAAGAAAAAGAAAGAACAGAAAAGAAAAAGAAAAGAAATGAAAAAAGAAAAGCTTGTCTTGTTATTTCCTTCTCTGGATAATTGCATTTTCCATACCTCCTCTTTCAGAGGCATTTACAGTGAGTTCTGCCTTCCACTGCTTCTATTGATTTGTAGCTCTGCAGGGTGAAAACCAGACCCTGGCAAAGCCAAAGGGAGTTTTGACTTCATTCTTTAAGAACAAATCCACTGGTGTGCTGGATCAATGCAACGAGTCTGAGCGCTGGCCTGTTAAACTGGATTTGTAACTGCTGCTCAGAGCTACAGCTATGCAAGCAGCCAAACCATGCTGCTGAACTTTGTCTTTACTTTTTGACTGTTTTTTTTTTTTTTTTTTTTTTTTTGTAACTGGGTAACGTGGGTTAGTGGTAAACGAAGGTCTGGGACAGACCTTTCCACTCATGCAGCTGGTTTGTGCATTGAGAGTTGTCCACATGGTGTAGCCCTGTGACTGTGGTTCAATCTGGGTTTTATGAAAAGATTCTTTTCCAGAGGGTGGTGGCCCCAGAATGGGCTCCCCAGGGCAGTGGTCACAGACCCAACCTGCCAGAGTTCAAGGAGCACTTGGAAAGCTCTCTCAGACATAGGGTTTTTTTCTGTGTGTGTGTGTGTGTGTGTGTGTGTGTGGTCTTGTGTGAATCCAGGGGTTCTACTTGATGGTACGTGTGGGCACCTTTCAACTTTGCCCATACTATGATTCTATGATTCAGTGGTTCTGTGAATGGGAAACCTGATTCTGAGCCCGCCAAGAGTGCTTTGAGAACAAAACTGCTGTGAATAAAACTTAGCATCTGCCATTGCGCTACCTAGTGGTGTGAGCTTCAGGGTCATGCAAAATCCTCCAAGCCCCAATGCCCCAGCTGGCACATGGTGATGGACTTTGTATAATAGAAGTTAGATTGGGTCCAAATAAAGTGATGTAACTCTCTACACATCTGGCAGAACTCCAGCAACAAAATTCCTGACAGAGAAAGGGATGGGGTCCATTGCATCATCTCTGAGATCATATCAAGCTTAAGAGCTGAATAAGCTGTTGACCTTGGCCTGTTTGCTGCCTATACCATCAGAGCAGACGGATACAATTGTTAATAGCATAGCCTAATTACTTCCTAATTTCTTCAAGAATACCCCAAGCATAAGAATTCAATTAACTGCAACTATATGGAAAGTTTGAAGTCTGAGCTATTCTCTTATTGACATCATTTGGATGAAGAGAATGTGAGCACAGATGCTACATTTCTTAAAGAATCCAATTTTTAATTAATTTTAACTTGTAAGTTAATGAATAAGTTTCTCTTAGAAACTCTCTGAGAACTACTTCCATTTTCCAAAAGTAAGAATGTTAAGCTTGAGAAGGATAAGCTGCTGTTTGCTTGCAAAACAAAGGGACAGGATCACTGCCTTCACTGCGGGCAGAATTCTTTGGAGTACCACATCCAGATTACACTCCTGCTTTTATTAAACTTCCTTTTACTTCCACATATGAGTAACATGAAGCTGTCAGCAGCTTCTAGGAAAAGTATGGAACTGTAACAGACAGTAAAGGTTTGCCAGATTTTCCTTCTTTTCCTTTCAGTCTTACTTCACTTCCAAATGGAGCCGCTCATTAGCAACAGTTCAGTTTGTACAATCTTTGCAATACCCAAAGACTGTCTTAAGATAATGAGGAAGGGATCCCATCCACTGCATGTGCAGCAGGCTTTACATTTAATGATCAAACCTCTTGGTTTTGGCTGGGAATTAGTGGAGATGAAGCAATGGGAGCATTAAGCTTGCAGGGGCTAAAAACAAAAATGCATCAGTAACAGAACCCCAGACAGTGGTAATACAAGGCCTAGCACAGGTAACACCATCACCTATTATCACCACATGGGGAAAATTGTCACTGAAAGTCCTGAAAGTCGTGTGGGTAACCACACACCATCAACTCTGCTACATATCTGGGCCAGTCTGCAAGCATCTCTGGGAGGTATTTTCAATACCTGACCTGATGATGTGAACATGAACTGCATCCAAATTTGTTTTCACTTGCTCCAAATAGTTGAGGACATACAGGTAAACTCACTGCAGAACCAGAGGGAAAGCAAGGATCCAGGAATTCCTGCTGCGCTTGATGAGAGACAAAAGACTGCCTTTATCATGTGTTTCAGAGAGATGAAAATGACCCTTGGGCGATCTCTTACTTAAAAATTCTACTGAAGTCCAGCATTGGTTTACACACATCTACAGACACACAGGGCAGACAGGTTATAAATAGCAGCTGTGGTTGCTTGACTTAAGACTGAGGCAGTTTCTGCTTATCTTTCTGGGTAAACTCACAGAGCTGTATGTACCATAGAGACTGCGACAATAAGGGTCGAAGGTATGTAGTTAGTTCCCCTTAAGCCTTGTGATGAAAAGAAATAGTTATGGCATCCCATTTTGCAGCTCCATATTGGGCAGAGATCTGGGGAGGGTTCTGGTTTTGTATGCAGTGCAATGATCGCAGAAAAACACAGAAATAATGTCTTAAAAGCTTTTTGTCCTCTTGCCCCAGCAGGAGGTTGCACCACTTGAATGCGCTGGAAAGTGAAGGCAAGACAACTTCAATGTAAAGAGAAGGTTCTGGGGTCAGAGGAACACATTCCTACAGATCATAAATAAAAATTAAACTCTGACAGGTGAGTGTATGGAGCAGAGCTAGTCCTATACTCCCCAGGCTGGGTGTTGGCTTACAGCAATTACAGCAGCATAAATGGCAGTGGAAGGTGCAAAAAATACCACGGAAGTGCTGAAGGTGTCACCCTTAGGTGTTATGAGCTGTCCTGAGCTCAGTGCAGCTGCAGAGCTGTACTGGACAGTACAGGAGGAATGGGTCAGCTGTTCCCAAAGATTCTGAACAGTAGAGGTAATAGCTCAGCTCACCTTGCCCTGCATGGTTTGTGCATGACTTCACTGAGGAATGCTAACTCTTGGGATCCCATGGGCTCCTCTTCTCCAGATTGCTTCTGGGAGGCCTGAGGAGGTACCTGACTTTACTGAGTTAGTCAGACATCTGGGAACTCTGTAAATCATAGAATCACAGAATCTCTAAAGTTGGAAGGAGCATAGAATCGCAGAATCACAGAATCACTCAGGTTGGAAAAGGCCTGAAAGATCATCGAGTCCAAATATGACCTAACCATACTACCCTAACTTTAACAACTCACCACTAAATCATGTCCCTGAGCAC
>PPHD01026192.1:0-10302 GCA_002909625.1 Bambusicola thoracicus
TGCCTCAGGTGGTCAATCAGAGGTTCAGGCCGTGATTCAACAGTTCCCATACAGAAGACAAGAAATATCTTCAGTTGAAGTTTCAGAAAGTAGTCTACCAGCTTTATCCATAAAAGCAAATGCATATTGATTTTTGATTCTTCATTATATATAATTTATATTTATTTTTAGAAACAATAAACATGTTTTCCTATACATTGTACTGTTTTAGTACCATGCACTGCGGTCATGACTATCATGTTATATATTAGCATATAGTTGCAGGGCTACCAGAAGCAAAACCAGTAGAACCATAATTGTAAAACATTCCTAAATATTTTGTGGACTATCTGCAACATACAAACAGATTCTAGTTTATTCAGCATACACACAACCAAATGGAAATATCTATATGCTTTTTTCCATACACTGATAAATGCACAAACCTCCTCAATTCTCTCATTCAAGTAATCAAACAACACATTTCAAATATGAAACTATATAAACATGTGGGTTTAGCCTGAAATGTGGATTAATAAGTCTGACTTACATTGGAAGAAAAAGGAATAAAATAAATAATGCTACACTATATATTTACAGTGCAAGGAAGAACAAAAGAACGGACATTAAACTTTTAAATGTGCGAGTGTCAAAAACTTTTCTCAAAGCTTTCCCCAGTGGATCATTTGCCTAAATTCATAAATGAGTCAAACAATTTAAACAATCAAAGCATATCAAAGCAATACAATTGTCCTCAAGTATTTCATTCTTTTCCTTCAGCATACCTTAACAAGTTTCAAGAGGTGGTAAAGATCTTCGACCTCATCTTCCTGACATGTCGTGTACACTCTTCCAGTATTTATGCTGGTACCCTTTATGAAACAACGATAGAGTGGCAAATCCATTGCATCAGCATACAGATCAATGGCATGGTGTCCTACTGTCTGATACATATAGCTGTCCAATTCATCAGTCTGCCCTGCCACAGTTAAGAAATAATCTCATTAGGTACATAATTTCAACAGTTAAAGATAATCATAATACTTCAGAGCACTGAAAAAATCTAAATGTTAATATTGTTTGGTTCACAAACAGATGTTTATTGACATTAACTCAATAAACATGGCAAAAAAAAAAAAAAAGAATGGTTTTCTCCACCCAACAGACATACGTCAAGAATACGCGGCCTATTTGGAAATTGTGGAGTCTGCTTCTCCTTTAGTATTCTTCCCTGCTTCATCCAAATATCCCAGACTGGTCCAATTCTTCTCTTATTCATATGGTAATTCAAAAATAAGAGTACACCTCAAAGGCACAAACCCAGGTGCATTTCAGCATATTCAGTGCAAGACATTTGGAACGCATTGCAACACTGTAAATAAGCAATGGCTTGTCATGATTTTCAAAACTTTCAGTGTTTATGTTATTTTCATGGCCATCGAGAGACAAGTGCAGATTATTTGAGCCAACGTGGAGTAAAAGTAGATTGCTACAATGTTTTGACATTGATTAACATTCAAAAAGAACAGAAAATTTCTTACATTACCAAGCCCTTTCTACCTTCAGTCATTTTAATAACCAAACTTAGATCAAATCTTTGCTGCTATTTCCTTAATCAGGACAAAAACAGTAACTGAAATTTCTTACAAGCAGTTTGTAGCTAACAAATGAAGAAAAAAAAACAGTTAAAATGCAGCACAAATAAATCTCAAACTGTTTCTTTCTAAAATCTTTCAAATAATTATTTGATTAAGTTAAAAATATCAATGAAATTTCCATAAAAATATCAATGAAATTTCCATCGCATTTGTTAGAAGCTATCTCAGTTCACTATTTTAATGCTAGTCTATCATACTGGAACTTGTCTTCATTTACACATAAACTCTTATAGCAGCTCTGCTGTACATCTATCACATCTTGAAAAGGGTCTGTAATATTGATCAAGGTAACTAATTTGTGATGTAACAATTAGATCACGTCACATTTGATGCATACAACAATCACAGAGATATGTATTTGCTCAAAATGGGCAAATCCAAAGAGATAATCACAACTAACCAACCTAAATCAGAACAGTTGATTTAAAAGAAAAGTCAGTATTTTCCAACATAAATGAAATATGACAAGGTCTTTAAACTGATATTCAGTATAGAATACATCATTTTTTTATTAATTGAGACTCTCCAGGCAGCAGTGGTGCAAGATAAAATGAAATGAATGGCATAGAATCTACCATTGCCTGAAGCACCTCAATTAACTTTCCACAAAATATCCAACTACACACTTAAAGACAGCATTTTATGATTTTAATGACAATATTCCACATTTCTGATGGGGATAAATTAGTTTAAAGACAACTTGTTTCAGTAAGATTATAGATGATTATGTGCTAGCTGTGAAGAAAATAAATTGTTCCTGCACTCCCAAGCATTTGCTAGGTCTGTCCATGATTTATTTGTGATGTCAGCCCCATTTTCTCTCACTTTCTCTGCATAGTTTCCTAACACGTAGTTACCAGGTTAATAGTTGATAGACTGAACAGTTAACATAGGTTAATACTATAGCATATTTAATATACTCTCCTGCCAGCTGGGTAACAACACACATCATTTTAGGCTCTGGACCAACACAGAGGTAGCAGACACTCCCCTGCTCAGCTCACCACTGACTTAGACTACCTGAGATTCTCCCATTATCTTTTGTAGAAATAAGTCTAGGCCTAGTCTGTGAGGAACTGATCAGAAAACTGGTCCAAGCTAAGAGGAGGGAACAAGTGTACCAAGATAAACCGTACTTCAGTTCTACAATTCAGTTCACAAGTGCTGGGCTAGAATAATGGAGGAAGATACATGAAGTTAAAAACAAACAAGCAGCTTCAAAACTCCTTACTTTAGCAAAATGGGTTATGCTAGTTTAATGCATCTCTAGAAATATAGTATTCATTTTGTTTGATCATTTCCTCTTCCATCTTTTACTGACTGGGCTACTTAACTCATACAACCTCTTCCTATACCAGCAGAAATATTTGTGCCTTTTTTTTTTTTAATGGTTTAAGCCTTTTACCAATCTTCATCTTGTGGGATTTTTGTTGGCTTTTTTTGTTTGTTTGTTTGTTTTGTGGGGTTTTTTTTCCACTCTTCAAGGAAAAATAAATTAAATTTAATAGGCATCCGTATCATTTTCTTCCTTCTACCGGAGATTTCTAGATTGCCCTTCAATGTGTAAATATTGAAGGCAAAGCTGTCAGCCTACTGTTTCTAATTAACACAAACAAGCAAAAAACTCCTACATAGTATTTCTACATACCTGTGCTTTCAGCAGGTCTTAAGTTGGCTAGAGCAACAATCTGATGCCCAGCAGCAACACACTGCATCATATTATAACAGCTGTCCTTCCCACCACTGTAAAACAAAGAAAATAGTGGCAATTAAGTGAAAATACTGCAAAAAAAACTTCAGCTCTCTCTGGGGCTACTTTAGCCCTCCTGCCTGGCTCTCAAAATCTAACATTATCAGAGCAGGTTACAAAGTTTTTGAATAAGAAGAGGTTGCAAAATGTTAGTAGGAGCTAAAGGATGATTTCTCCATAGCAAAGCTGAAACAATGTTTCTTATTTATACACAGTAGCCATAAAACAGGTATTCAGTTCTAATCTGTATCTCATTTCTCATCAGAGTTTACATGAAGAACAGCCACTTCAACCCGAATCCCTTCAGAACAAGAACTACCTTTTACTCCAGAGACCAATTATTCTGTACCCATTATTAACTAACATGGAAACAAGCAAACAAAACTCCCAGTATCTGTTCCAGAGAGCAACCAGATTTAGCTGTCCTTTTAGAGAAAACTATCATGTTTGGAATAACATTTATACTTAATGGGATATGTTGTCCAAAGTTTCAATACTTCATATGTACTTCCCATTGTCAGAAGTTCTAATTGGTGCAGGCAGTAAGTTCAGTTGGCTTGGCATGAAACATGACATTTTTTTTTACTACAGATAATTGCAGATAACAATAATTACAGCTGATTAAATAAAAGCTGGAATAACAAGTGGAAAAACATTCTCCTCTGAGGTCAAGAGACAGTACTACAAACACATAGAACGTGATTACTTTTGACTTAAAATCTAATGAAACTTTTTTCACTACCAGTGAGAAAAGAACCCTGCTCTCTTGCTGTAAACTGAATCTTTCTCATGTGGATTTTAATCCCTGTCAAAAGAAACACTACAGCCTAACAACAAAACTAAGGCTGATGCAGATACAAACACTTCAACAACCCAAGCTCAGATTCACTACAACTTCAAACTACAACTGCAAACACCAGCCCAGGACAGGAGCCACAACACCTCTGTGAAACCGTTTCCTGCCTTGTGGTCCCCAGGACCAGGACAGAAGAGTAGACAGCAGTTAGAAGCATGACTTGCTACAACTGGCCACCACCATTAGGAGCAAAATCCTTCAGCATCTCTATCAGGAAGCTCCCACTTTTATCTCTCTCTCATGCAAGAGCTTGAAACTGCATTACAGTAATACAATCATACAGCCATTCCCTCAATTTAGGCTTCTATCCATAGTAAAAATCTGCATGCTAACCCTAACTTACTGTGTAACTCAAACCTCAAGAAGAAGTTGTATAAACAACATGGAATCCTTTTGTACTTTACAGACTGTCATAAAGCAGGTGCTTATGTTTCAGTGTTATAAATATGACAAACAGATTTCTAATTTTAGGGTCCATCTGTACCTGACATTATTCTCATTCATTCCTACAACATTCTTCTAATCTATATATGGAGAAAAGAGCATTAGAAGATGTATTCATTAATTCTGAATACTGTGCTTGATAGCTCGAAAATGTAGTCAGCATTCACTTCATAAAGCGAAATTTCAGGCTTAACAGACTCATAATAAGACAAAGGCTCTTTTCTTTCTGAATGACTCCATTCTAAAAAGTAAAAGCTTCCCACTAGTGCTGATTTCTACTCCAAATACAACTTAAGCCAAGTAACGACCAGATGATATTTGCCTTTGCCATTCACAGAGTTTCAATATTAGCATTTCTAATTAAAATTAAGAAGGACACCAGAATAAATTTATTAATCTTATAATACAATTCATTTCAGTAAATGAATTGTATTAAATGTTATCATTTTAAGACGAGGCTACATGCAGATTTCGCACATTTAGCAAAGATTTGTAGAGTGCTTGCTATATCACATGGTGCTATATTGCTATTTATTTTCCGTATTACTGTTATCATGGCCCCAAAAAATAACTGTGCGAAAGAAACAAAAGGAAATGGTTCCTACCTAAAAGGCCTTCTAATCTAGCACTAAAACGCATGCCAACTAAGTCCAATGAGACCAGACAGACAAGACTGGGAGAGGAAGGTGGACTCAACACAGTTTCAGCCAAGCCCACGTTTAATACCTTGTGACAAATGACAAAAACAAAACAAAACAAAACACCCACGTCCAAGAGAGATTAGGCAGATATTTTTTGAAGGAAGGACACTGAATGATGCTGACCACACCCAGGGAGGTATGTTAACAGGTTAACTGCATACTAACATAGTTAACTGCATACTAACATAGTTAACTGCAAACTAACAAAATACCAGATGAAAAGGTGATCATAAAGGCACAGATCCATAAAAGATTTCTAGAAAAAAAAAAAAAATCCTTTCTATTAGCAAATGCAACCATTTACACTGAGAAAATTCCACAAGAGTTAAAGAATTGAAAAGAAAAATATCATATTTCACTTAGAAGACTGGCTTTAAAATGTCTATGATTTAGCACAAAACACAATACAGGGATTAGCCCATAAATATCACCTTAACGCAAGACTATCAACTTTAAGTGTGGCCAACATTTTAGAAGAAAAAGAAACAGGCTAAAGTAGTTTTATACATAATCCTGACCTTTTCAAAAGTAAGGAGCACTTTTCAAATACTTTTTTTCCCTCTGATCTTTGAGGCTAGCTCTGTTACAAAGATTTCAGACACTTTGATGTCTCTTTAAAATTCTTCTTAAAACTATTACTGAAACTAAATCCATCCTTGTAAATTGCCCATAAAAATAGCAATTGTGTTACAAACCTGTTTTAGGGTTTTATTTCATCCCGCCTTTTAACACATTCCACCGTTTAGAGAATATCAAAATAAATAAACCTGGGAGACAGAAACTTATCTCTAAAACTTGAAAAAGCACTGAAGTTGATTTTCGCTGTCTGTATCTAAGCTGATCTTGAGAAGCACAGATACCATTTGGTGTTCCATTTTTTTCCTCTTTGGGTAGTATTTCAATCATTCGTAATTGTTGTGGCCAAATAACAATTTCGGTGGGGTTTGACATCAGACATTGACTGAGAGAATTTAACACATTAAATATTAGGGCTTTGGTAAAGTCAGTGCACCCCAAAATAAAAACACACTGCTAACATAGGCACAACCCCACCCCACATACAGGTTCCTCAGCTTGCTGTCTTCTAACAGTTATTTTTCAAGAAAATAATTAGATTGGTAAAAAAGCAAAATAACATTCATCTCTTCTTGAAAGTACAACAACAACAACAAAAAAAGGTATTATTTACAGCACAACAACCGTGGAAACAGACAAAAAGCAGCAAGACTACATGAGAAGCAAATAAAGCACCTCACAGACAGGGCTAAGCCAAACCACAGCTACTTCAATGGGGATCTCCCGTCTTTTTTTAAACGGGCAAAACGAAATGCCTCTCAGAAGGCACGCTAGAAAGTTTATCGTGAGAAATCATGAAGTATTTGGAAGGGAAACAAAAAGCAACCTTGAAAATTGAACTAAAAGTGAGCAGAACTGCCCTAAGCTGGCAAAGACTTAGCAAAGGCCCCGCTCACGAAACAGGAGCTGACCGAGATAAGGGGCTGGCAGCAATCAGCGGAAGGGTCTTGCGCTATATTTTTATTTTATTTTATTTTACTTTATCTTATGTTTTTTTTTTTCCTCTCTTCCGGAAGGTGCCGAAGTCGTGGTGATGCGCCGCATGGGGGAGACGAGCCAGGCGGGGCGGCGGGAGCCTCTCCCCGCTGCGCCCTGCTCCGCCGCCAGCACCTCCCCTAGCCGTTACCTGATCAGAGCCACTACTCGCATGCCGCACACTACCCCGGGGCGGTAACACTGAACAGGAGACGTGCGACGGGGACGCAGTCCAACTTCCCCACCACCCCGGGCCGCGCACGCCGCCGCTACCGCCCGGCAGCGTCCCCGCGGCAGGCCCTCCTCCCAGGGCAGACCGGCCGACTGCCTGAGCGAGAGGGAGGTGTTCCGGGCCGCCGCCAGGCCCCACCAGGGAGGACGACTTCTCCCGCGTCCGGGAGAGAGCGCCGGGGGCGCGGCGGCCAGGGCCGACCCGGAGGGGAGCTCGGCAGGGGGAGGTGCCGGGGAAGGCAGCGCACGGGGCGCCTACGTGCGGGCGGGCCGCCTACTGCTGCTAGGCCCGGGCGGGCCGCTTGTTCCGTGCACAGCGGACGCAGCTGCTAGGTCAGCCCAGCTCTTCTGCTTCATTATGGTACGGGAGGGCCGGGTGCGTTGGGAGAAAACTCTGCGGAACTTCAGAGCTCTTCACCCCGAGCCGACTCATGGCGGGGTCGGGTAGAGCTGCGTGCTCCCTCAGTTTCTCTTGGGGAGATCCTTTCCCGTCATTGCGGTGCCACGAGGACCTGTGCGGGCAGGGCGGGTGAGAGGAGGAGAACTGCCTGTTGCAGGCACACGTGGGAAAGGTCCACCTGCAGCGCTGAGCTCAGCTTCCGCCGGCCGCAGACCTAATGTAATCCTCCCTGTGGGTCAGTTTCGCTAATAACCAGACCCTTATGCACAGAATATACACCACCGTAGGTCTCTAGGCTGAATCAGTATGGTATTATTACATATGGTATGATTGATATAGACTTATATGGTATTATATAAGTCTAGCCTCTGAATACAGACTCAATTTTCTCTTTCTCAAGTCAAAGACAAAGCCTGCTAGACAGGTGAAATAGCAACTACCCCTAAAGTCTTACACCACCAAATAACAGCATTGCTGGGGGTACCACAGCTAGGTATTGGGTAGTGCTGTGAGCGCCCACCGTTACCCAGGCTTGTGTACTCAGAATGGGGATGGAGATCCCTGCATAGCTGTCTGTTGCTTGTCCTGTAGGAGTTTGCTACAGAAAGTCATCAGGCACATGTGGTACCTTGGAGTCAGACCCCAGTCTGCTGGGTTCAGTTAATGCCCTATGAGTCATCAGTTATGACTGCATACAGACTGTACGTTACCCTGACCAGAAGCTCTAACACCCGGTTCCACGTGAATTGAGTTGCACAACCAGTGCAGCTAACATAAAAGGCTTTGTTCCTCGAAGCTGAGGACAAGGGTATGCTTTCTACGTGCTATCTTCTCAGCCCTATGTAACATGATATTATGTACTTTATAATAACTTGTACCATTAAGGCCCAGTGCAAGGCTCTGAGAAACAATTTGCCTGCTCACAGTTTGTTGTGTCTGAAGTTCCTATGAAGAGAAAAGATGAAATGAGAAATAGATAAGAAAATCCCTTTTAAAAAGGATTTTATTTTTAGTGAAATTATGGCGATAAATTCACCAAGATAAATTCTGTAATGCCTGGTGAGACAAATACAGTATTTAAGATTTTTTTTTTTTTTTAAACAGTTCACAAACTAGTTTGCAATAGCTGTTTCTGGGAAGTTTATTTTGTTGTTTCTGTTTTTTTCTTCCCAGATGATTTGACTGTACTCGATTTGTATATTTGTACAGTAAGTTCCTGCAATTTGTAAAATAGGAGTGGTTAATTTGGGCAGATATAAAGGCAATAATGGCTTACTAAAAAGAAAATCAGTGTAAAAATTGAGAAATAGTTGTGCAGGTGTGGTAACAACATAAATTTTTTTGTATAGGAATAATTATGAAAAATCCTGTGTTTTGAAAAATATATTCTCAGCTCATGCTTTTGCCATGACAAGCCATCAGTTGTGAGACAAAATATTGGACTTACTTGGGAATTACAAGGCAGTTTGATTTTCTTGTAGTTTTGTGATGATGACTTAATGCATACTTCTTATTGAAGGATTGGGACCCAGGTTACTTAAACCTGAAAAACCTGAAATTCTGATGAAAGGACAGGGGTCATGTTAATGGGGTTGGTTTTTTTTTGTAAATGGAGTAATGGAGGCCTGTTTTGAACTAAAGCTGCAAATCCAGGAGACCCCGAGATTTTAGATTACATTAAAAAAAAAATATTGAATCAAGCAACACTGTATAGTAGGTGTTCTGGTAAAAGATTACAGCACCTCTGAGGAACTGTAAAAGAAGGCAGAGTAAAGGTATTTGATTTAATGGGAAAAAAATGTGGAAGGATATTTTATCATACATTATCTCCTGTCTTTTCTGTTCTAGAACAAAATATTTTTCTTCTGGTTAATAAAAAAGAATAATTCATCTAGTATTTGTGAACTTCTAAAAGATGCTTATTTACTATGTTTAAGAGCAATACACAATGTAAAAAAATACATACTTTTTTCTACTTTAGAACATGCAGATGCTATAAAATCAACACTTTTAATCACATAACTTTATAACAAATTCAAGGACTTGTAAAGCTCTCTTATAAATATCACTGTTAGAAGCTCTGGAAAGATCTGAATAACTCAGAATAATTCTGAAGTCTCCTACTTTCTCGTAAGTCCATCATTATTAGTCTAACTGACACAATGCTGTTTCTTTTTCAGCAGATGGTTCTGTTGCACTCAATTTTACAGATTCCAAGAAACGGAATTTCCACTTAAAAGTCAGACTTGTTGTTTGAACTAGAAGTTAAATATGACACTACAGGACCAAAGCCTGCTTCATTTGCTCATGAGACTGGAATTTTTGCTTCCATTTTGTGAAGACATCACTAATTACTTGCACAAATAAAATATTCAGCATGTGAGATATCTCAATAGCAAATTAATAAAATGAGGCTGCAAAACAAGCTATATTTTACCCAGGAGGGCCCTAGTTTCACATAATTTGAAACATATTCAGTAGGTAAATCTTTTCAGTCTCATCCACCTGATAAAATAGCTCTGGTGCTTTTAAAATGTTTTGCCATATGACAGTGGACAAAAGACTTTGCATCATCTGTCAAACTGTTTACCCAAGACATTCTACTATACTGTTGCAGTAGCTGAAGCAAGAAAGTTCACCAAAGCTTTCTTTCTTCTTGGAGAAGTACTGGCTAGTTTGTACAGAAAACCAGTGATGGCTCAGTGATTCTTTCTCACCATTTTCTGCCTAGA